>JAOVYX010020030.1:0-17593 GCA_035668315.1 Drosera spatulata
GGAATGGTTTATACAAGGTACCTAATGCAGCAGTAGCCGCAGTATCCTACTTGAGCATGGGACTTCGAACAGCAAAAAATGGCATGCATGCTTAAGAACGCACCTTGATCCCAGAAGGAGATTCCATGAAACTGAGCTTGTATGTATTGGTCCGGAAACTGTGAAAAGAACACCCCTGCCCCGGTAACTGAGGCACGCCAAGGTTAACCTTCTCCACACTGCAGAAAAGTTATCAACGCAAAATCAATCAACAATATGAAAGTTAAAACTACCTCAATAATCTAGAATTTATAGATGACATGATTAAAGCTTAAATCCATTCACACAATGGTTTGTAGAACGGCAACCAGGCAACCTCATCGTAAATATTAGCCCTATCAGTCACCCATTCGCAATTCAAAACCCCAATACTCGCAAGGTTCAACACTCAGTAATTTATTTTTTTCCTGAACCACGACAGATACCGAGTAATTTCAATGGGAGCCTTTGACACAGATTAAGTTGGTGTATGTGATGAAAGATTCTAATTCTAATGCAGTGATCACACAACACGATTCCAAGTGTGTCTTTTATTCAACAACATGACACAACCTTCAACATTATCAAGTAGTAAATATACCTAACGGGATCCATCTTCGCAGTCAACGATTTCAGCGAAAAGAGGAGTCCAAACATGAGCTTGTGATCCTGCTGAGAATCCAGAGTCCTCAGCGGCCGATTCCATTCCCTGTACAGCAAGCAGATTCCGTTCCTGTTGAATATATACATCATGTGCGCGTTGTTCCCCGACGCCGTCACCGGCGGCGGCGACGGGTTGATCTCCGATGCTCCGAAGAATTGCATTCTCTAGCGAAACCCTAAACCAAAACACGATCAAAATCAATAAAATTGAAATTGGGAATCTGATTTGCGATTTCGAACGATTTACCTATGAATCGGGTGAGATCGGGTGGAGCTCTCGCCTGTCAATGGCTTCTCGACGACGTCGTATACGTCTGTCTCTCGCTACACTTGCTGCTTCAAGATGAAATCAGTATTACCTTTGATAACATACATTAGAATTCCTAAATAGGTTTGGTTAATATTTGACACGGCACCTAAAAAGTGAGTCAGATAAAAATAATATTTTAATAAAATTTGATATTAATTTTTTATGATGTGGAGATTTTTTTGTGACTCATTCCTATATAGTTATTTTCTCTCCACATCAAAATATTTGGTGTATTTTGAAATACTTGTAAGAAAAACAAAAAACAGAACTTTGAGGGTAATTTTTTTTTTCATGTTGAGATTCTTTTGCCTCATATTTATTGATAGAAACAAAAGATTACCCAACAACATATAGAACGAATCAAAATAATGCTCTATAATAAATTTTTGTGACCAAGGGAGCATTACCCTATAGTTTGTAGATATAGAACCCTCATCTAGAACACTTTGTTGGAGTAACAATAACATTGCCTAAATTTGAGCCTAGTTTCAAGGACCATTAGAAAGATCAAGCCCAGAGCAAAATGTGCATCTACCAGACTCGTCCTTTGTCATTGCAGGATTAGAGGACACAGGTCAGACCTTATTTTGAATCAAACTGACATAATGCTTAAGGCATCGCAAACCATACGCTCTTCATGCACCCATGGAAACAAACGGCTTAATCTCATACTCAAAAATTGTAACATGCCATCAAGACGAGTACACGTCAAGAGTTACCAGCCAAGGGTTCCTACATAACAGAACAGTAGCAATGTTACAGCTCAAAAGAACCGGGGGTGTCGGCTTCATCGGGATGGTGTACGAGTGTTCAAACAGCAAAAAAATATGAACAAAACGTGACACCAGGATGTGTCAGATGATCCATACGAGCACACAAGTCTAGGCATCCATGCAGTATGAGGGCGTAAACACAGAGGTCATGCCTAGCACGCCCATTTTTTAAGCTCCAGGCCATCAGGGACCTGTACCTTCAGTCTTCTTTGCAGACACCTCTTCCCAGTCAGCCAAGAGAAATGTGCCGTTTGATTCCACCTGCATTCGCCACAATACAAGAAATTCCGTCTCTGATGCATATTGAGGAGATCTAATTTTGAAAAATTACAATCTTCTATCGGCCCTCCTCTATCCACCATTGTAAGTGAAGAACCATGCCAAAAAAGATTAGGTCCTTAAAATATATAGGATTGACCTTAATTGACAACATTTCATGTCAGAACCAGAGATGTCAAATTCGACTAAAATGCTAATAAAAATGATCAGTGATATGAAGGACTCAGAAATTTCATGGTTATTTTTCCAGCGTTTTAAAAGGAAGCACAAATCAGAACTGTTGCATAACTGGATTAACAACTGAAACATAGAAGAGAACGTGGAAAGGTTGACTGAACATTGAACAAGCTCATCCCTATAAGGCAAACAGAAAGTGGTACTGCAGAAGCAAAAATTGGGTGATCACTTACAAAGGACTTATTCATGGCTCTTTGGTCATCTTCAGTATTGTTCTTGTATGCGTCTCGTAAGAATTGGCCTACGCCACCACTGCCCTGCAACATTTCTTCCTCCTCCTGACAATGCAGGAGAACTACCCTCATATTGAATAGCATGAAAAAGAAGAAACTGAAATGATTTCCAAGCTTCATCATATATAAAAGCACCACCTCTTTCTTGACTTCAGCTTCCAGCTTGTCCCAATAAGCTCCTGATTTGTAGACAGAAGATGCTGATCCGAGTGCAGCTGCGCCATCAAAAAATGATCAAAAGAATTACATTCAGAACTAGCATGCAACATTTTAATTAAGGATTAAGAGCCGAATGGTGTAAGCATACATGAAGACATGCATGATAAAAATATGTACGCATCCAGCTGACCGGGAGCCAAAACAAATGTAATACTACAACTTTGCATTGAATAAAATTGAGACAGCTGTTTAGCATAGACATCATTTGACATTCTATGATCTCCTTTCCGCACCTGATGATGTATTCATCTTCTGATCACCTGCTTTTTCCTCAGGTGATGTAAGAGAATTCCAGTGGAGTGCTTCAGCTTTTGCCAGTCTGATTTCAAGTTTAGTTGACAGAATATTGTATCTGCTCTTGGATGGTATTATCTGTTTGTAACGACAACAAGACTTAGCAAGCATAGGACAGGGAAATCATCCATGCAGATAATCGTCCCTTTTAAGAGTTTCCCACAACATAAGGTATTGCTATGACAAAAGTCAACCTGTTTTCAGTTAATTTTCAACATCAAACACAACACGCAAAATCGGGAAAAGATGCCCCTTGAAGTTTATATTCCACATATATACATTGTATGAGGCAAAATTTTCAGAGTATCCTCTTCAAATATCATGAAACTGCTTGCATACCTTCCGAAACAAGCGAAAGTTAGTGTCATATAGGTCTTCACCAGGGAGATCGATTTTGACAACCAGCTGCAACATAGAGAAGAACAAATCAGACCAAATGCGAAATGTACATCTGAAACATGAAACACACAAGAGAAGAGTAAACTCACTGCTTCTTCAGAAAATTGAACAGAAACATTCTGGCTTCTGATAGTGATCATGTCTGCAAAATCAAAATTGCTTGGTGATGTACAATCTCCATTAGGTAAAAACATCAATGGAACTGGAACCTGAACTTCGATTTTCATGCTAATAACCAAAATACATAACTTCAGAATGCAGATGTCATGAACAAAAAGATTGCCGTGGCACCTGAATTTCGGGTCGGCAGATGTAGCACATAGCTCCGGGATTACGTCGGTTACAGGTGGAGCACTATCAGCTGGTGTGGCAGGACCATTACTTTTGGGAGCATTTTCAACTGGTGGATTCAGTGAATCGTCATTCTTCTCTGCAAGCAAAATTAGCTCCTCACCAAAACATTTCAATAGAGTAATAACTCTGCACACATCTTATACCTATGCTCCCAACTTAATTAGACTATCCCACTAGCCTATCGAGGTGGTTAAGAAGCAACGAAAAGACTATATAGTCTGTCACCGTTTTAGATGATCACACACCTTATATGTTAATGCTTGAGAATATATTGGGGTGTACAACAAGTTGACATGCACAACAAAAGGTTACAAGATCTCACGCCTCCTTACATCACTGTGCACAACACCGGAACTCACGCAATGCTACTCAAAGAATTGCATGTGTACATTTAACCAAAGAAGTACTGACAGAATTGTGCTGAACAAGCGAATCACCATCTATTTTCAAGCATATAAACATGAATCCAATATCAGATCATCACACAGGATAACAAGACCTTACAAAATTATACACAAATTGAGTTCCAATCACCACACCTCCAACACAACGAAGAATCCGGAGAAAACAAACACCGCAGTCTGTCTAATCCCTCGCAAGTCAACCAACCGCAATTCCTCAAATCAAGACGAAATCAAACACGACCGCACACAACGCCTCGAAGAACACAAGATCGCAACGAATCGAAACGCAATCGCAAGAAGCACAGTTCCTCGATGATGCAGAAACACACAACGATGCCACGCCATAGTCGCTATCCTGATCAATAATCCAACATCACCGCGCACAACAAACAGAATCACAATCAGATCATCATCATCTCAACGGAATCACAATCAAGATATCGCAATCGGCGATCAAATCCACGAAATCGAACACGAAACTGCGAAAAACAAGCACAAGGAAGTCCATCGATGCACCGTCAAAGTCGCGAGAATCGTATTCGGCGAGAGCGCCCTCGTCGGAGTCGTCAGCTTTGTTGGCGTCGTACTTGGGCTCGGCGGTGGGGGACGCCATTGGAGAACTCGTCTGGTTGCGTGCAAGGGAAAGGGAATGTTTCGGGGAGCGGTTGGTGTGCGAGTGAGAGGACAAGAGAGTGAGAGAGAGAGGGGAAGGCTCGACGTAGGACACAAAAGGGCATTGCCTGGGCCTGGCCCACCAACAACGATACCTCATCTTTAGCCCAAGGTTAAGATATTGTCTGGGCCCGCCTGCTGGCCTATTCTTCTATCTTCAAGAAACAGGAATGACTGTAGCCCAGATCTTCAAACAGTGAATGAATTGAAGTCTCTAGTCATAGTTTGGAGTTTGAAAGATTTGCAAATGTTAGATCGAGATACGCAACAATAAGAATATAACATTTAATGTGGAGAAATTTAAGCATTGGAAGAAAAATCCCACAAGAACATCACCACAAATCGTGATAGCAAAGCATTATATGAAGAGACGATTACATATCGTATTAGATCACAATTAAAATCCTAAAAACTGATATGGATGCATAACAATATGGTGTAATTATAGACCCAAGAAAGATAGTATAATTTAAATAAATCTGATCTCGCAGGTAAATCTCGAGACACGGCCCGTGCCAACCTAGCACGACCCGCGTGTAGTGATATTAGGATCCAAGTTGCTCCGAATGCACCGCCGTACGTGCTCACCAAGTACGGCCCGTGCTCCATCACAACGTACGGTTGGGCCCAGAGACATGCTAGTAACCAACTTGTACGGCTCGTGCTGACCTGCAAACTTTCTTTCTCTATCGTTTTGCACTTTTACGGTATTATATCATATTAGATATATCATTTTATTCACGAGAGTGCTGCCCTCGTACTGCTGTCAGCGAAACCCGTACTTGATTAACGTAAACCACATCCGTCGTGAATGTGAAATAGTCGACAATGTGAACAGAGATGATAAGGTAAATGATCGAGAATAATGAAGAGAGACACTTCTAAGCAAAACCAAAATCAGTGGATGCATCAGCCAAGTCACCACGGTTCAAGCCATCATGGACCACGGCCTTTACCTGGCGCTGCAAATAGTAATAAGGATCTACATTAGGAAAACTTTTAATTACAAACCAAAGACATCGAACCAAATACATGTCTATAGCTGGATCATCTCGATCAACATCACAGTTATTGTTTGTACCAAAATCAGGCACTCTCCAATGGGGTAAAGGCCCAATATCAGTAAGTCAAGTACTTATCAAAATAGGAAAAGTAGCGTGAAGTGAATGGAAGGTCCTCAATTGCATGAGATCATGTTGAGTGTGTGGTTATGCACTCTATTATTGTAACGCCCTTGACTTTTCATGCTGGAAGACACGTGAGCGTTATGCCGTCACGGACCCGGTCCGTGACAAGACTAAACAAACCGTATGGGTTTAGGGGTATAGAAGTCAAGGAAACTACAAACAGTAACCACAGTCATAGCTTGCAGTCCCGAATATCTGTTTAGTTACAACATTTAAACGGAAACTATGCAGATCGTTTATTATATTTAAACAATATAGTCATCTGATCTATCGTAATATCCGAAATACATGGATTCGTCTATATCCATGCAAACTCACACTAAAAGCCTTCAGGTGCTGTTGGGGGTATACCTGCAATTGAAAAACATGCAAGCTTAGCAACCTCTGGTGTATGAATCCCAATTACAGGAAACTTCCGTTAACGGCAATGGCGACCGTCGAAAGTCCTTAAAACATTTATATATATATATATATATATATAGGAAAATATGGGCGTCATATCAACCAACATCGTTTCTCATTGCTTTGTATCGCTTTTAAGAGTCATTCCTTTTTTTTGCAATTAATTAGGGTTCATGACTCGACAAAGAAGCGACAACTCCAACGATATGACTGACTCGGAGTACAGAGATAAGATAGAGTGTCAATCGTCAGCCGGGCTATCCAATAAATTCTGTTTTCGTACCTGCCTACTCTGTGTGTCACCTTGCACCTCTTGTCCGCATTCAATGAGGTATCGTTTGCCTGCATTGAGATAATTTGGGTCTCCCTGCAGAGAGTAACCCGTGACCCCGTCACAACGGCGTAGAAGCCACTGCATGCATGCAAAGAGGATGGAGGATGCCCATCGCTCCCTAGCTAGTTTTCACCCGTGACGATGACTCAAAGGATAATACAAGAGTGCAATGCCCAAGCCACCAAGGCTATTCAAAGAAATAGATGATCGCAATGGATCGAAAAAGGGACACCATGTTCGACCTTCTCAATAATTTCAGGAAAACGATCAACGATCCAACGGTTTCACAAGGGATGTCGATGTCGTCCTTATCAATTCAAGGAGGCGATATTTCTTATTTGTTTGCTTTTCATTAGTTCACATGGATAGTGTAACTATGCTCCACATCCCCCGTTCCCTTTTTATTAATCATTTAGCGGTCACTTTAATTTATTTCCCATGAGGGTATATACATTATAGGGGTGTATTCTAGTCCGTTTCAACCCCAAATATCCCACCACATGTCAAACGTGATCGTTTATGCATGTTTGACAATATATTTCCATGCGTAGGTGTTATATATCTCAAATACGCATTTAGATTTAAGGTTCGGGGCACGAAAATATATTTTTCCTGGCCAGAAGGCCGTCGCGGGCGTGACGATACTGTGCAGCGAAATTCCAATTATTCCCTCATCGCGGCCGCGACGCAGGATGGTTGCGGGCGCGATAGTTCTCTGCCCAGAACTTGCAGGAAAGCTCTATGTCCGACACTGGATCCCTCAATTCACACCTCAACGCATCCAAACCATTATATACACATCAAACACAGCATATACACGTCTCAAACATGCACGGACGTTTTTGAATCGTGTGAACGAATAAAAGAGGTGTATCGGACGAGTGAGGTTACCTCGATTATCGATGATCTTTAATACACACGATCACACGAATGGATCTGTTGATGTCTCCTAGCCGAGCTGCTGGCGTTGATCCTTCTCCCGTCCCGCTGCTGCCCTTGTTTTCACGGCGTGGTGGTGATGGTATGATGATGACGGAGATGGATTGATGATGAGACGAAAAAAATGTTAGTGATTCTTGATGTTGTTGATGATGATGATGATTGTGAGATTGATGGCGACGACTGCAGGCTGCTGTTGGTGGTTGTCTACGAGGATGACGGATGATGGTGCTGGTGGTTGAGGTGGTGCGGAGTGGAGGAGTGTGTGTGCGGGGAGTGGAGAGGAAGTGGGAAGGAAGTGGAGGGAAAAAATAGGGAATTAGGTAAGGTGGGTGAATATCCCACGTCCCGTCCCACGATACGTCTCGTTCAGTCCATTATTCACCCAAATTTCGTAATATTAATCCATGAAAAATCTATTTGCATCGACAAATTTATTCCATGTATGAAAATATGACCCCCCGAGTCATAATCCATTGTTTTTGGAATTAAAATCGCTAGCCCTTACGTGCAACGTTTATATCGTTATAACATTGTAACGTTATTCGTTCGTAACGTTTATTGACACGTTCAACTAATCATCCCAAAATATTCCATCGTCATATTTGATTTAATAATCAAATATTTTCTTGAATTCAAATATATAACCTTTAAGCACTATTTATTTTAAAAATCGTAACGTTATATATTCGTTTCTAAATTCCCAAAATTCTCGGGTATTACAATTATTAACATGGTTAAGTGTGTGGTGAAGAAGGGATGGGCACTCTATTATTAACATCACTGACTATTTTGTTGTTTCTGGTGCGCAGGCAGATCGAGCACAGACCATAGCCCAACAACATCTTTCCACCACACAAACACTTGGGATCACAAACCTAGGCCTCCCTACCCGATTATATCACAAATAATTTGACGTCCATCGTGGGGCCCGCTTTGGCTCAGAAGGCACGTGCAGAGAGGACGGGTGCTACACCTGCAGCAGCGGCTCCAGTTCAATTCGAGAAGGGCATGATGGATGATGTTGATATGAGGGATAGTCATGACCAAGGAAGACAAAAGGAGAGGGAAATGCCTAGAGAGACAAAGGAGGAAAGGGAAGAACGCCTTCAGCGTGAGAAAATTCGTGAGGAAAGAATGAGGGAGAGGGAAAGGAGGTTGGAGGCAAAGGATGCTGCTATGGGAAATTGGAGTGATGTGGACAAGGAGAGAAGAGTGGGGTTCACATATATACACATAAAAACACATTGAGGGTTTAAGGAATTTATTTTAGAAATTATTATCTCTATCCCTTATTGTGAGATTCTCGATGTTTTGGATATAACTCCTTTTGTACTTTCTCATTTGACTAGTGGATTCTTTGAAACCTAGAAGCAAATGACCCCCTCAATGTGTCAAGCCTAAGAAGGGGAAAATCGATCGACAGTATGGGATCCCGAGCTAAAAGATAACGATAATAAGTCGCATGATAAACACAAAATGGGAGATCGGTATTGATTGGGTACGAAAATACAAGTATGAAGAGCAAAAGTCCACTAAATTAGAAAGTGAAATCTCGGGGACAAACCCTTCAAGCCCTGAAATTTGTTTAGAAAAGTACAAACCAAAAAGCTCGGGGACATATACCCAGCCAAAAAGTTGTTTAAAAAACAGAAATTACAAGCCCAGAGGCTGAAACCCTAATTAGCTTCGTTATCTACCTCTGAGGCATCACGGGCCTCGTCCTCGTTCCCGGCCTCTTGGTTATTCGCACGGGGCTCAGCCTGATCCACATCAATACCCCCAACCTCAGCAGCTTCAGCCTCATCCCGGGCTCTCTTCTCAACAATGAACAGCTTTTCTTCTTGAGGAGTGAGGAACCAGATGGCCTCTTGCCATATTCATGGTAGGTGCTCAGCCCCAAATATGGGAGTCGATTCAGGGTCGAACCGGGGTTCTCCGACTCGAGTGCAAAGATCTGCTTAAAAGCGAGCTCGTATCCGTAGTTGAAGCTTGCCTGATTAGACTCTACGACCTTCCCAGTCTCTTCCTTCAGCATTTCCTCCAGCTCTTTCACCCTCAACTCCAGCTCGGCCTTCACCTAATCAAACCGGGTTGTTTGTGCCTGGAACTCGGAGTCCTGATCAGCCAAGGAGCAGGTTAGCTCGGTGATCTTGCCATCTTGCACCAAGGCGGTCTCCTACAAAGTCTTCACTCGAGCCTCCAGATCAAAAACTCAGCCCGAGCTCTCTGAAGCCGAATTCTCGGCCTCACCCTTCGCCGCCTCAGCCACAGCAACCTAGTTTTTGAGAGACCGGATAGCGACACTTAAGCTCTCTGAGAACAAGTAGAGAAGGGCCTAAAAGGAAAACAAGGCCAGGAAAAGAGGTACAATGCAAAAGCAAAGGAGAAAAGCACTTAGAAACCGGGAACTTACCCTGTATATCTCATTGTACGTATCTCGGATCAGATTCTCCCGAGAAGAGGTCGCGTACAAGGACACATCCTTAAGGAGGAGAAGAGAAAAGATGGCCTTCCTACCATCTAATTCGGAGTTGTGACAGGACACCTCCGGGTTTACGTACTACGTCGGACAATAGACCGTGTGTCCCGGACAGATCGTCCCATCGAGAGCTGCGTCCTTGGGGGTGGAGGCCAAAGTACAAGCTCTCATCCTTCTTATCGCCTCAAGAACCTCCGCGAACATCGGGGTTGTCTGAAAGCGTACGATCGGCAACCTCGTAAGAGGATCGACCATAGGTAGTATCTCAACTGTCCGAGATGACGATGAAGGGGACACCATCCCAGAACCACTTGCTGGGGCCCCGACTATAGGAGGGGTCCCGATATTGGCAGAGGTCTCAGTCAACAAGGGGTCCCGATATTGACAGAGGTCTCGATCTACAAAGGGACAGCGGGATCTCAGTCCTGGCTCTCTTTGGTGGAGAACCAGAGCCTCAGGGCATTACAGCAATATTGGGACCCTGATTTGTTGTCACTATGGTGGACGCGTTTTTTGTTGCCTGGCTATCCGAGCGGCTTCGAGCTTGTCCATTTTTATAGCTTTCGCAGGGTCTGAAACAAGAAAGAAGTAAATCAAAAATTGGGAATGAATGACACAAGAGAAATCTAACAAGAATACTAAACCGGGCAACGAACCAAAGCCATGATCAACCAACTCGGGCTCCTCGGTAAGACCGAAGTCAATGTAGAGCACTCTTCCCTCTTCGCTCCTCCAGTCCATTATCTGACGGTAAGCGTCCTTCTCAGCTCTGGATATCGCCAAACGTTTGAAATCATCCAAGTTAAAGTTTTCCATCCATATGAGGACGAAAGGCCAGCTTGTCCCATCCTCTCGGGTGACTACCAACAACCGGTTCTTCCACCCCTTATGATTGTCCTGGACCTTCACTATCCACTTCATCCCCTTATATATTTAAAGACTAACCCAGGGGACAGTATTGACCTTGAGACTCGGACCGGGGACAAGAAATTTGAAGGTATCAGGAACCCAGTAATCAAAAAATTTGTGGGTACAGTTTGTCAGGGAAGAAAGGGAAGGGCAAACCGAAGGGGTGTCGTCAGCTCATGGGTCGAAGGCGACCAAGTCCTCGTCCTCTCCCTCCTATTCTGCCCCGGTCTCTGCCCTAACATCTTCCCTTGCTTCGCCCTCGCCTCCTTCCTTGCATTCTTCCTCGCCCTCCTCGATTCTGTAGCTTTATCCAACTTGGACGATTTCTTCTTCTTCCTGGTCACAGCAAACGGAGCCTCGGAGGGACTTACTCTCGTCTCGGCCCTACTTGTACCGACCTCCCTAGTCGGAAGTCGAGTAGCTAAGGGAAGGAAATCTAGGGTTTCGTCATCTAAGGGGTCCAATGCCTCAAGGCTGAAAGGCGTAAAGGGAGCGGTCGGGAATAGGGGATCTAACTCTTCATCTTGCGGGTGGGAGTCAAACTCTTCGTCCTCCAAGTTCACAATCAAGACGTTAATCCTAGTCGAAACTCGGGGACGAGTTCTTAAAGGAACAGAAGACGATGTAAATGGGGACTCATGACTCTCGTCCTCACGAGTATACCGAGGAGGGCTATTAGAATTTGAATTTGAAGCGGAATCTAAAAGATTTATGAAAAAACTCATGCTTATCAGTTTTAGAGAGGATTGAGGGTCTTCGGAACTTAAAACGGGGATTGCAAGTTAGTGGCGATGGAATGGAAAGGGAAGAGAGAGAGAGAGGGGTGGAGAGCACCCCATATATATAGGAAGATGGAAAGAGATGAACGAGCTGAGCCGAAGGGAAATCCCATGGCCCAAGGACCTGAATGGTCACATCCATCCTCGAGGGTCACAACTTTTGACGGAAAGGATATGCACGGCACCACATGGATTGCGCGGGGCTCAAGGTGCCAATGGAAGGCTGCCACATGGAAGGCAGTCAGTCCCATCGGGGAGTCCAATCGACACCCTTCATCATTGCCTTTCCAAGTTCTAAGAATGGAACCGGGGACTAGCTGTAGAAACAAAAGGTCCCGGTCTCCGAAAGAGATTATCGGAGCCTCCTGACAGCCAAGTCAAATACCGGGTGGTTCAGCGTAGGGTCCTGGTCTAAGAGCACATGCCTCCGGTCTCAACGTAGTTTGAAATCGAGGCCGGGGGACAAATCTTTGTACTATAATCGGGCACTCTCCAATGAGTTAATGGCCTAAGACAAGGCCCAACATAACCAAGCAAATCACCTGTCAAAAAAGGACAAGTGGCATGAAGTGAATAGAAGGTCCTTAATTACATGAGATCATGTCAAGGTTATAGTCAAGAAGCGGTGAGCATTTACTATAAATACCTATCCCACCATCCCAAAAAAGATAACTTCAATTGTACCCCACTCTGTGATCTTTATTGGAAAATCCTAAAATCCTACTTACTTAAGTATCGGAGCTGGTCCCCGAGGAAAACTCCCCGGACCCGACTGGTCGGTTTTGATGTTTCTGGTGCGCAGATAGATCGAGCACGGATCAGGACCCAATAACATCTTTTCACCACACAAACACCTGGACTCATAAATCTAACCCTTTCTATCCGCTTTTACCACAAACAATTACGCAATAATCTAAATACAATCATGAACAGGAAAAGTTGAGGTGACGCCAAGTAGGCAAGATGCTTGGGATGGTATATGGGGCAATGCTTTGAAGGGTTGTTACATTAGCCCAATCTACTAACGGGCACCATACTAACGTCCCAAAAGTGTCGATTAGTGACAACGCTCCCTCCCTCGTCGTGAAGGATAATTATCTATTGCGTTAGTGGTCACGCAATTATATTAAAGACGGTATAATCCATGTCTCTTGTAAAGTTTGGATATAAAACCCCTTCCATAATAGTGAAATCTTAGCAAATGCAACCACGATTTATATTACTTGTTTTCACCCGTTTAAGTAAGAAATCTCTCGGAAAGAATTTAACAATTTTCTGGTGTGAGCTTCAACCCATGGAGAAGAAATCTAACGAGATGATATCATTTTAATGGACACGAGCTTGTCAAGATCTCGTTCTTTCAACTAGTAAAGAGACCTCTAGCGCTTTCCTCTGGTATATGATAGTGTGCAATGTGCATGGTGGTCCTTTTAAGGCAAATAGAGCGAGAGAAGACAAAGAGCAATGTATCTTGCACTTCTCCATCATCATCTATAAATTAATTAAGAACCCAATCAATGGCTAACCTTGCTCCTTGATTTTTAAAAGTCAATTTAAGGAACGGATTGTCACTATATAAATTCTAGTAATAATGCGACTTCTAGCATCTATTTGAGGGGCATGGACATGGTACATGGACTTTATTTATTATGCAATTATATAGTGTGTTACTCTATAAATCCTCCTAGAAATCTATGCTAAGGAAAATCAATACCTTCTTATGAACATGTCTTAGGGGTACCAACTCCTAAGATGTGGCATTCGGGACCAAACGTACTTATGGTGAAATTAATTAACTGATAACTCTTATCCTTTGAATTACGAAACATCTCTTCCAATGATGTACATAACGAGCTCTATTTTGTTTGGAAATGATGATCGAATTTAGGGAAAAAAGTCCCACATCTTGGCATCAAATGAACAACCAGAAAAATTCTATTTTCGATATATTGAATGAGATAAGAAGAATTGACTGAAAAATAAACAACTTTTTTTGTTGATCATATGACCAAAAACTTGACAATACTCTCAAAGATATCGATAATAAACTCTCCACAAAATCCAACATTTATATAGATTATCTACACTGTTGTCTTTACGTTTGTTGAATGAAACACCATCCTTCCTTGCTTGGACCAAGTGATTAAGTTGCTCTTTCCCATGGTATACATACTACTCAGTAAACTATTTGCCCCATCTTTATTCTTGAGCCTCATTTTCATCTCTTCATTCTCCAACTTCTCTTTCCTTTCCATCCCAAAACCAAAAGTCAGCGCTGTCCATCTCCCTTTCCTTCTTTTCCCTCTCAATCATGTTTCTGCTGCTTCCATAACACCAACAAGAAGCTAGTAACATCGACTCGAATCAGTCCGATAATTAGTTACACGTTTGCTCTGATTTTCTACATGGATGAAGAGTGGGATCTCTTTGCCGTGGTGCGAAACATCGCCACCACGACTGCTGCAACAACCACTTCCATCGCGCCTGACGAAGAAACTATCACAATAGACTCCATCCTGGCCACCATCTTGAGCCCAACTATCATCGAAGACCAACTGATCATGGCATCCGAATTCGGCACCCTTGATCAATATCATGATCATTTTATAGGGATAAGTGAAAGTGAACGCCGCAACCCTTTTGATGAGCTTGGAGAACTATACAGACCCTTCTTTCGAGCTGATGATGAACAGATCCTGCAGCGGAACAAACAGATTGCGGCCACCACGGACATGATGCATTTATATAACCGGCCTCCGATCAAGCAAGAGCAGTTTAAGAATCAACAGCAACATCAGCTTCTTATTCTCCAACGGCAACACCAGCAGCAACAAGAGTACTTTGCTCAGCAGCCAGCTTTGCCTTCGCCGTCACCGCCGACTCCTCAGTATCGATGCCGGAAAAGGTCAGTTTATGATTAAAATTGAACAGCAAATGTTTCTAGAGAATAACAAGGATTATTGATGTGATTTGTGGTGTGTATGTGTAGGAAAAGCGATCAGAAGAGGACGACATGCCAAGTAACAGCAGAGAATATTCTGACTAGTGACAAATGGGCTTGGAGGAAATACGGTCAAAAACCCATCAAGGGCTCTCCCTACCCCAGGTTTATAATCTCCCTCTATCTCCTCACAATCCTACGATCTAATGTGTATAAGGATAAATTTTGTCTTATCTTACAATAATCCGGCAACTTACTAACTTAAATATTTGTGTTAGCCATGTTATTTTTCTCCTCTTTGTTTGATAGAAAAAATGCCATCTAACACTATAATTTAATTGTATTTGATATACAATTTTTGACCATAAGTACGAACTTTGGTTGAAAGTGATTCTTCATTATAATATCATGACATAATATTATCTCCATTTCAAAATATAACGAATGTTTTAATCCGACATACAAATTTATATTTGGGTTGAATTTTTATAGGATTTGACGAAAAAAGAGTATTTTTTCAATAAAAATGGAATGTAAATGAGGTTTAGGAAAAAAAATAAAAGAGAAGGAGAAAGATGATGATGGATATATTATAATATATAATGATTTATTTTGATATTTTTTACATATATAAATTATTAAATAATGATATATTGATAACATTTCAGTACAATCCAAATAAGAAAATATGATAATATAAAATGAAGGGACTATAATTTGTCGGAAACGAGTTCGGTTTCTATCTCACCGCTTATTGTCACTACCATTTGAACTCTGAAAATGTGCGAACATTAGACAAAGCAACTCAAGGAATTGTTCTTGACCCTAAATAGTTGTTTCCATTGTTGTCCTTTTACAGAAACTATTACCGTTGCAGCAGCACAAAGGGATGCACGGCCCGAAAGCAAGTGGAGCGCAGCCCAACAGACCCAAACATATACGTGGTGACATGCACGGGAGATCACTGCCACCCTCACCCCACCCACCGCAACTCCCTCGCCGGCAGCACCCGCACCAAGTTCTTCGTCCCCCCGCCGCCTCCGCCTCCGCCACCCCCTGATTCCGATGACTCCACCACCACGCTCTCTCCCACCACTCCGCTCACGGCGGGGCCCAGTGGTGATGATGGAGGGGAGAAAGAGGAGGATGGGGTTTATGGGCTCGATGAGATTTTGGTGGGTGATGGTGGTTGTGGATCCGACCCGGATCTTGGTGGGTTCCACCCATGGGATATGGGTTGTGAGCCGGCGGTGGCGACGGAGGCGGAGGCGGACGCGGCGGTTGAGTCGCCGGGGAAGTCGGGGAGTGGATGATGGGGGCTGGGATGTCGGGACCCACATTGGTTCGCTAGAAAAATGAGAATTTAGACTACGCGTTTATGCGTTACGTAAGTACTTTGTACATCAACGAAAATGTCAAAGGAAAATCACATCTTAGACAAAATTATATAAGATGTTATCATATTAGTTTTTTTAAAATATATATGAGTTAAAGTCATTAGCTTTTTTTAAAAATTAAAGCGTTATTTTGAAATATGATGGAATTGTTCATCGATGAACTTGACATTAGTTAAGAAATCAAAGTGAATTTTTGGACAATTTGAGGAACCTAGCGAAGATTTTAAATTAAATGTGCGTCTAGTGAACCCGAATGACTACAGTGTGCATGCCGTTCTTTATAAGTTACTCGAGGTTAACCATTGGACATGCATAGTACCACTCTACACATACTTTGAATGGTATACAAACGACATAACATAGAATTATATATATGGACAATGTGCAGGCAAGTATTAACTCGTCAGGAACAAAAGTTTTATCAAGCAGTTATCGACTCAATATATAGAGCTAAATTACTCATGCTTAACATCGCTTATCGACAATCTCAAGCTGTTATTAATTATTTGTGTTGACTCTCCTTGTAGCGAATCTTGTCATTCGACTCCTAACGAAGTTGGATATGCAGATTTTCTAGATAATAAATTTAATTGAGCCATGGATTGGGATCTGAAGATATTTTATAATTACCACATGAACTTCGATCTAATTGTATGGTCAAAAAAATTATGGATGGGAGGCATGCACCAAAAAGTGAAAAGAAAAATGAGAATTCAACTACTCATGGGACAACATAGTATTTGCCCGTGTTATATGTATGTCTGGTTTCAAGGGCTAGCTAGCTATAGTATTTTTATAGATACAAAAATTATAGCGGGTGGCAACTCTAGTAACACTAACTCAAAAGGGTTGTTGTTGCCTTGTCTAACAAGGTATCAACTAGTGATCATCCAAGACACATATATACATGGATTGGCCTAAAACATTGGTCCCCTCATCATGCAAATTGTGCAAGGTTTCTCCTAAGAGCTGGCCTGATTTGATAGTTATGGAACTGGATACACTAAAAAAATCAGTCCATTTACAACAGTCATTTTCGTCGTAAATTTCATCACAAACAATATTTAACGACTGACTTGCGATTGCAACTGATTGTCGTAATAAACCTAGTCACTAATTGATTAAGCGACAGATGTTTGGAAATTCGTCGCAGATTAGCGACAGATGAGAGATTAGTCGCAAAACTTGTTTCCAGAAGATTTGCGACGAAAAACATGGGTAGTTGCTAAATAGCGAGAGAATCTGTCATAAATTAGCGGCGGGCTCCTTGCTTTCGTCACAAAATCTTATTTCTGAACTGCATTAATTTGCGACGAAATCTGTCACAGATTAGCGACAACAAGGTATTTTTTTCGTTGCAAATCTGAT
>JAOVYX010020031.1:4381-17591 GCA_035668315.1 Drosera spatulata
GCAGAGTACACCTCCAGATCAAGTTGAATTACTTTGGCTCTTCGAAGAGAATAGTTGTGTTGAAAAAGATTATGCATCAATTGAAAAAGAAAGCACTAACATCAATTGAAATTCGCAAGAGTCATAATAAGACAGCAGGAAGAAATTAGTGCAGAGTACACCTCCAGATCAAGTTGAATTACTTTGGCTCTTCGAAGAGAATAGTTGTGTTGAAAAAGATTATGCATGCATAATCTGAATGAGATGGACTGATCAAGTTATGTACCTCGGAGAAATGTTGCAGCAATGATATACATTCTTCCTCGACTTTGATCTGGTACTCAACAGCTTCCTGCATCTTTGCATCTATGGCGTCACAATCTGTGTTAGCATCTCTAAGATCTTTTAGCAAGTCTTCTTTCTCTTTCTCAGCAGCAGCAAGGCTCTCACTCAGGCTATCTGCCATTTCAAAATCTTCAGCCTCACAAGCTTCATCTAGCCGCTTTTCAAGTTCCTTGTACCTCACAGATGCAAGATCAACGCTTTCAGATGCTTTTCTCCTCCTCCTTCTAGACTCCTTCCTAACTAAAGATATAGAAGCTGCAGATTTCTTGGCATGCCTAAGCTTATCTGAGATCTCAGTTTTAATCCTTTCACATTTCACCTCAAAGGACTCTGCAGCTTCCTTATCCTCACTTCGCTCTTGTTCTTGGGTACTCTTTTCCTCTTTTACCCCAGCAATTGTCGAAGTACCAGTTTCTTCTTTCACATTAGGAATCTCTAAAATATCATTTTCCTCCTGGGTTAGTTTCTCGTCATCATCTGCATTCTTGTGTTCATCCACAGAATCCGTTATTCCAATAGAACTACCGGCAGTACCTTTAGTCACATGCGATAGTGGATTAGAATGTGATTTCCCCCTTGAATCAGAGGTTGATACACTTGACAAAAGGTCTGAATCTTGTTTTCCCTCCTCTTCCCCTTTGAGATCAGGTTGCACACTGGTCTCAGCTATGGCCAAGGAACTTTCATCCAAAGATAATGAATCTGAAGAATAAGAACGAGACAGATGATCCTCCGAAGATTGCACATCCCTCCCATATCCAATCCTTACACTAGCTCTTTTCTTCTTTCTTGATATCTGCCGAGCAACAGATGCACCTGAGGCTGCTTCCCTTCCTGACGTTTTTTTAGTCGCTGCTACTGGGATGGGATTTAAACTCACACTCTGCACAGCTTCTTCAGCTTCTAAAGGAGCTATGATGGTGAGATCAGAGAATAAGTTCTCATCTAGGGGTTCAGATGAAGATGATGGTAATGGGGCTGTTGGTTCATCATCTTTTATTGGAGGAACAGGACCAAGGTCAGCAT
The DNA here is from genome assembly GCA_035668315.1 of Drosera spatulata. Classification (NCBI taxonomy): domain Eukaryota; kingdom Viridiplantae; phylum Streptophyta; class Magnoliopsida; order Caryophyllales; family Droseraceae; genus Drosera; species Drosera spatulata. The sequence goes on from JAOVYX010020031.1 coordinate 5,732, forward strand.
TAGAATCATTATTCTCCGCAATCTGAGACGGAGTAAACAAAACCATCCCCTCAAACAGAGAATCCATCTCATTGAAACTCGGATCCTCCATCGTCATCCAACAACTGAAACCCAGTTATCCATCGTCATATAATGATTAGATGAGACGAAAGTGAGTGGTGGAGAAGGAGAAGAAGAGTGATTACCAGTTGGAATGAGCAGGATAAGAGTCAAGATCGAGCTTCCGCCGGTGACGGAGAAGTGAGTCGTCGTCGCCGGCGCCGGTGAATTGATGAGAGAGGGTTACAGAGTTCGCCGGAGAAAGACGGGGGATTCTAACTTGATTAATTTTACTCTCTTCTTCCAGTATAGAGGAACACTATTGATTTTTTTGTTTCATTTTTTCATTTCAATAATATAAATAAATTACATCATTGATCAAATTTAAAATACATAATTTTGATTATGATTATTATAATTAGACATAATTAAAATATTGGATCTATATTGAGATTTTTTGTTTGTGTATGTTAATAGGATGATGTTAAGAGAAAAATTATTTATTATTGATTTCTTTTGTAACAAATGAATTGAAAAAACTAGGCAAATACGACAACTTTGATTGATCCGAGTGGTTTAAGTTTACTTCTTAATTAGGTATCGAGTTCGAGTTACGTGATTGAAGAAAACGAATAAGAGAATTTTGACAATCTTTTATAAAATCTTCACCCATCAACGTTGTTCCTCGTCTCTATGTATTTGTTGTCCCTGTCCATGCCGTTGGTTGTTGATTACTCATTGACGCATATCCACCCAAATCCGTTACCCGTATTCATAGAAAATTTTAATTGCCATATAATCATATTAATATTTTCTCTATCTCATAAAAATTATAACACTTATTTTATTTAGATGTTTCATAAAAGTTATAATATTTTCTTATTTAGAAACTTCTTCTTATAAAACTATCAAAATATCCATATTTTTTTATTTTATATGGCATCAATTTATCTCATTATTTTTTTTCTCTCTTCTTCTCTCACATAGTCATAAGAATAAAAATATCATTACTCATAAAATCAATACACACATAAATTTTCGTGTTAAATGAATCCGTTATAATTTTTATAGGACAAAGAGAATACCAAACAACATTTTCTATTGATGGGATGAGATAATCAATCCTTAACTCCATAGGGATTGTTTGATATTGTTATTCAAAATTATGAAATTTAAAATCAGTAATAGAAACAAAAATCAATAAGTGAAACCAAAATCATTTTACAAAATAAAATGATGATTTATGAAAAGAAATTTGATAGTGTACACAATAAATAAACGAAGACAAAAACAAAAACCAAAATCGTTACCAAAAAGGCCCTTAATTACTTACAAGAAGGGAAATTAGCCTCTTTTTTTTTTCTTTTTCATCCCCTTCTTACTAAATACAATTAGGGGAAAGAATGAGAAGGATTTTGTTTAAAATGTTTTCATTCTCATAGTAGTGGGATTTGAAAGATAAAAAAGAAGAAGAGATAGAGTTATTTTCCTTTTTTTTTCTCCTTTTCTTCAAAATTCACATAGAAATAACGATAAACTATATATATATTATTCTATCCTACAAAACTGTTCTTTTCACACTTTATACTCACAAAACACAAGCAGGGTATAAGTTGGCAAACCCAAGAACCCAACAAGATCTCACAAACATGCATATTTTTTTTTTTAATAATGCATAAATCACAACGTTTTTTTTATGTGACGAGTCTAAAAAAATATAATCTTTTTTTTATAATTTTTTAATAAAAAAAATATCAAAATAAATCTCATCTGTTACAGTAAATCCATTATTTCCTCTCATAAGTGTAATAGTAAATCTTACTACTATCAAAAAAATATTATTTCTTCATCAAAATTCATACAAATTCAACACTCGTATAAATTTGCGTGTTGGATCAAAACGTTTCAATATGGGACGAATGAAATACTCTTTTAAAACAATCAGATGTATATAATCCTACATCTTTCTTGGACAGATGGAGTGAAAATAGCACATATGAAACTTTTTTTTTCATTAAATTTTTATATTGGATCAAACAGTTACAAGTATTATAAAATAAAAAAAAATTCCTTTAAAAAAAAATATTGTTTACCAACGAACCAACAGTTAAGGGAACATGTTGAACGTCCAAAATCCTGATCAAGGTAGCCCACGTTTTGAATGAAAAGGGTAAAGCTTCCAGAAACTACAAACTTGCATTTGCGCTGATGCATCGTTTCCTCCCTAAACATGAGCCACAGTGCCACTTCATTGATTATGGCAGCAACCATTTCTTAGTTTTGACACACTAAGCCATCAAATACCCCACAAGATTGATTATTGGTACTTATAAAAAAATCAAAAAAAAATAACATTAATTCCTCTCCATTATTTATTATTCGATTATATTTTATTTATTTAAATTATAAAAATAATTATTTAATTTTTTAAAATTTAAAAAAATCTTAATTTTTGACACATAATTATTTTGAATATATATTTTTTTTCAAAAAATTCCTGTCGTCTGTTTTCAAAATTAAGAGAATTATATATAAAAGATCGAAAATTGAAGGAAATTATATATTTTCTTCGTTTTATTCAAATTATAATATCTTTTTCTGGATCGTCACATTCAAATTATAATCTTTTCTTATTTATCAACCATTTTCATATAAAGATATCAAATTATTTTTATTTTATATCACATCAATCCACTCATTATTATTTTTTTAATTATTTTTTTCTCTCACACGCACAAAAATAAATTAAATATTTTTTTAAATATATAATATATATAATATATATATAAATATATATCGAATCAATCCATTATTATTTCAGAAAAATACTATTCTCCCAAAAAATCAATACCCAACCTATGGTTTCCCACTATATAAGTGGCGAGAGGGTTGTGATAGTTAGGTACAAATTTCTCTCTTCACCATAGCACATTGTTTTGCCTCCTTTCTCTCAACTCAAGCAACCAATCCCCCAATTTTTCACCTACCACACCATATTTGACCCACAAATCCTCACCACACCGAACTCCCAAAACCAATCATACCCATCACTCATCTCCTCCAAATTCGAGTACCCTGTTGAGCGAATTGGTGATACAGGTTAAAAAGATGGAGATTTTGGAGTTGCTTGATGTTCAATTTCTAGCCATTGCTGTTGCCTGTTTTGCTGTTGTTGCTGGGGCTGTTTATCTGTTGTCGAGTGGAAAGAAGCGCAAAGGTGATTGCTTTTTTGGTTTTTGGTGTTGTTTGTGCTGTTGGGTTCTGTGATATGATTTGAGTGAGGGTTGCTTGAGACAGTCATTTGTGCTACCTCGTATTAGATTTGGGTAGTTATCTCCCGGTTATCCCATGGAAAATATGAGAGTGTTTTCAAGCAACTGTACAAAAATGACTGTCGCTAGCATTTCTCGATTTGGGATTGTTGATTCATGATGAGAAATGGTTGAGATTTTGATGGGTTTGTGGGTTTATTGTTCGGTTTTGTTTTGTAGGGTGTTTGGATCCTGAAAATTTCAAGGAGTTCAAGCTGGTGAAGCGGACACAGTTGAGCCATAATGTGGCCAAGTTCACATTTGCTTTGCCTACTCCGACTTCTGTTTTGGGACTCCCAATCGGGCAACACATAAGCTGCAGGTTCAGTTTTGTCACCTTTGTGCCTGATGTGGTTTCTTTTTGTGTGTGTATTATTTGTGATCAATGGTGTTATAAGCGTTTTTAATGTGAATTGTTATCAAAGTCTCACACTTCTTTACTTGCTGTGTTTTTTCTGTGTTTTGCCTGGTCTTTGTTGTTCATTCACTGTGCACAGGTAGTGGTTTTAGTAATTTCTAACATAATCTGAGTATGGTAACCGATAACAAATTTTGAGGATTAATGCTCGTGGGGTTTCCATTGCTTACAAATGGAAAGTTGTTATAGCACATTCATTGTGATGGGGCTATGCGGTGATGTAGTTTCCGGGTTCCCCATATGAAACTAGATCCTCAGGGTGTGTTTGTTTTAGGGATAGGATAAAGTGAAATTATTGGTCCCGGGATTATTAGTCCCGCGACTAATAATCCCAGCATTAAACAGCTCATTTTAATGTTTAGTCTTGTGTTTGTTTGCGATAGAATAAGTGCTCAGGATAGAACTAATTATTCGAGTCCAACGTCCAAATCTCTCGAACAAACATGGGATAAGTTCAAATACCGTTTGCCAGTACAACCAACCCTCTTACGGGATTTGATGGTCACTTTTGCCATCATTATAATAAACCAGTTGAGCTTTTCCGGTATCTCATGTTCCTTACAATCATCAAACGCTCACGGATCGCACAGGTGACCCTAGTTAACTGACCAATTTGCCACATTCCTGGGTGATCTTATAAAGAAGCTCAACATGCCAATTTATTCTGTTCCTCCACAAACTCATTTGTGCTGCCATTCTGTCCCGATGGCTTCTTGCAAGCCAGTGATATGCACTTCCATGGACCTCTGTGCAGCAGTGAAGTTTCAGTTTGCCATCTTCTGCTTAAAATGATTACCTCAACAATTTAAATATTTGTGTGTGACTGTGATTCAGGCATGCGATTTACGAGCAATGTCCAGGTGTATGTATACCCTGATATTAATTTGAGAACCGTATAGATATCCTTACTAATATTCATATGTGAGCATGATCCTGATTCTTCGTTCCTAGCTGCCCATCTTTTTTGTCTATGTGGTCCCGTATTTCTTATTCTTTCTTGTGTTTGATTGGAATGAAATACTTATCTTGTCAAGAGAGCAAATACTTAGTTATACTGCTAATATCTTCAAAACAGGGGAAAAGATAGCCAAGGTGAAGAAGTTATCAAACCATATACTCCAACTACCTTAGATACTGATGTTGGGCACTTTGAGCTTGTTATAAAGGTAGGTCGGTGCTGTGTCTGGTGTGCGTTCTCTTGGTTGTATGCTTTTACCCTTCAACTATACATTAATTGGTGCTTTTGTGTTGAATTAGATGTACCCCCAAGGACGCATGTCACATCATTTTCGTGAGATGAAAGTTGGTGACTTTCTGGCTGTGAAAGGACCAAAGGTTTGCTCTTCAATCTCAACACCGCGAACCACTCTTACTGTCAGTAGAAAAAGACATTGCTTTATATGATGATTGAATTTGATTGCTAAACTTTTGTCCTTGTATCTGTTCTGGTAGTAATGGATTTGTGAAAAGAACTAAATGAACTGGTAGAAATCAAAAGAATGTTGAGCTTCACATCGCTCATTTCCATGCTTGATGGGTATTATCCACCAACAGTTGCACATTTATGCAAGAACTTATTGGTAGTTTTCACTTGTTAATGCTACAGGGCCGCTTCAAGTATCAACCTGGTCAAGTTCGTGCATTCGGCATGCTTGCTGGAGGTTCTGGGATTACTCCAATGTTCCAAGTATATCACTTGCTTTATTCTTCTGGATAATTTGATTTCTTGATTCATACTTTGCTTTCTTAGTTACTTGTCTAGACGTTTCAAAGTTAAATTTGTTTCATTCGCTCTCTCAATAGGTTGCTCGGGCAATATTGGAAAATCCAAAAGATAAAACAAAGGTGCATCTTATCTATGGAAATGTAACATATGAAGACATTCTTTTGAAGGTAGTAATATTCTTGATTTTCTTACATTCTCCTGAGTTGTGTATATCTGGCAACTTGAATTTATGCTACAAGTATGATGATGGCCAGGCTAACCCAACTCCACAAACTGCAAAATTTTTTGGCAACTTGAATATTTGATGCTTCTGAACATAGCTGATGGCTTGCTGATCACTGACCAATAATAAGTCATTAGGCTATTAGCTGTTCTTTTCTTTATCCAGTTTTCCTGTTCTTCAAGTGAAGCTCTTTAGTATTCGGTGCTCTACTTGTGTTATACAAACTATTGATGCGGTGCACATGAGAATTTTCACATAATGTATGCCAGAATTAAGGTTTTGCATACAAGAAGATGTATTACGTGGAATTCTCCTAGTTATTGTATTTGAGCTTAAAAGAAAGATTTTACTGGAGTGTAGAAGGGCAGAATAGTAGTCATGCATGCAGCATATGTATGAGGCGGGGTGCTTAACCTCTGCCGAGTGTACTTGCACTTGAGCCGTTGAGAGTGGCAATGAGTATAACTATGAGAATCTTCAACTGAACCGATGATTTTACATGGATTGCAGGAAGAATTGGACAACCTAGCTTCCACATATCCAGATCGCTTCACTGTTTATCACGTCCTTAATCAGGTAGGTTTACACTTGATCACTTGTGTCACACTGGTCTATTTCATGCTTCATAGCTTGTAGTTCTTTATTCTTAGGTTTTTCTTTCAGAATCATGACGATTGTGTGTAAGGAACTCCTAGGATTAGCCCAAGCCCACCTATTTCAGTCGCAGATTATGAGACAGTTTTAACATTAATCCAGTAAATATGCTAAATTGCGTGCTGAAATTAAATGAAGAACTTCTTTTCTGTAAATTTTCTTTATTTTCGCTCCTCTCAGAACCAATTAATGTTGGTCTGTAGACTATCATATTCAGTGCTTTAACATCGTGATAAATTTGGTTGATGCTTGTCTAGCCTCCTGAATCATGGAATGGTGGTGTCGGATTCATTACCAAGGAGATGATTCAAGCATACTGCCCTGCTCCGGCACCTGATGTCCAGGTATTTACAATTGATCCTTCTCTTGATAATGGATCCTAGTCTCTTCTGTCTCTTCTATTTGCCGTTCAGTCAACAATCAAAACATAATGTGGTGAAAAAACACAGATACTAAGGTGCGGACCACCACCGATGAACAAGGCCATGGCTGCTCACCTGGAAGCTCTTGGTTATGCCCCCGAAATGCAGTTCCAATTTTGATCCTGTCCAGAGCACAATGATCTGTGGGCGACTTGACATTCGTGCTCTTATTTGTTAGGCCATTATTAATTCGAGAACTAGGACTTCTAGCCAAGGAATGGATGAATGATTATGCTACCTTGTATGTCTGAGTCCTGTCTATGAATAATCATTTTAATCATTATGAAGTCTCAAACTGATTGCTGTACTGTCTGTCGGCAAGGCCTGATTTTGCATGCGTCGTTTCGAAGATGAGGCAGTGCACTGTGCACATCTTTGATTTTCTGTGCACTTCTTAAACTGAAAACGTTGCCATATTAAAATCTCAACACAGCATTTCACCTGACCATAGATTAAGGAGAATAAACATTTGATCATAAAAAACACCCTGTCGCTTGTTCTATGCAAGCTCAAGTTAAATAGAACAATAAGCATGTGAAGATGTGTTTCATTGTACATGCTTAAGCAGTGCATCTCATGGTGCAATGTGTTCTGACTCAAAAGTCATAACCTTAGACTGAAATGGTACATTACTTTACACCAGAACCAAGTTTGACGTAAGCAGTGTAGCAACTCGTATGCTGACCTCCTTGTGAACTTGACCGGTTTGAGATTGTTTTCCCTCTCCTCTTTGCTTTTCATCATGTTCATCTCCTCTGCTCACATTCAAACCTTGAAGGAGATTTCCTAGTGGTATCTCGAGACAAAATGCACCTTCGAATGATGACTGTATTAATAGCAAGTAATCAAACCCTCGTACATTGAAGAAAAAAAAAACCCTTGTATATAGAAGAAAGAACCTTGCATAATTTGAATTTTACAGCGGTAAAGATTGTTCGAATCACATGATCCCTTTAAACCTACACAAATTGAACAAAATATGTTTTTCAATCAGCTGCATTGAACAAAGTATGTTTTTCAATCAGCACACTATGGAATTCACAAATAGCTCACAAAAAATATTTAACAATAGAAATTTACACGAGTATTATAATTGCAGTAGAAATACCGGTTGGAGCTTAAAGAGCAGCGTCATCTTCTTTGGCAGTCTCATTGAGATTTCTCTCTGGGGGCACTATCTTCTCCTAAGTCTGCTAAGAGGGTTTCCTATGTTCCAGGATTTCCCTCTTTCTTCTATGTGATGCACGCGATCATTCATTTAGCACATGCATTCTATGTATCACACTCGAGAGTAGTTTTGGTAGTAAATCAACATCAAGTTTAGACATCCCCCTTGCACATCACGTCGATCACAAAAGTCCGCCATGTTTTACAAAGTCGACTGGAATGGATAGAGTATAAGTTAACAAGACAAAGGGCACTTGCAACAGAAATGGGTTAATGCCAGAGTCTAGACACATGCATCTGGCTATCCATACCCGTACATGGATGATGATGATGAGCAACCTTGGTTTCCAGCATCTGAAAAAGCAATCAGAGAACCAGAATTTTCTTTTGAGGATCAAATTAATCAGAGAACCAGAATTTTATCACCTCTTGTGTGCTTCAAAAGAACTAGACCAAGTATTTTTTCTTCATGTTTGTAGAAAAAATAATGCAAAGAGAAAAATAAGGGAAAGAAGGGAAAAAATCTAACCACAGGTGTATTCATGAAAAAGATCAACATCGCGAAAAAAGAGAGTTAAAAAGCAATGAGAATTGCAACAATAAATTCCAATGTAAATTGAGTAGCACCACAACAAAAACAGAGAAAATAATTTCCATGATTCAAATAGAATGATAGTGGCTAACCATCCTGTTTTCTTTTAAGCTTCTTTCTGTTGATGTTAGAGCTGGATGATCATCGAGTTGTCAATATGTTGTGAGCCACATATGATCTACTAGTTGTCACTAATCTCTTGATTTCTGGATGATACCTAGAAGAATAAAAATTTGAAGCATTCGGTAGGAATATTCCAAAAAAAAAAAAAAAATCATTGCAATGAGCAAGATTTGCAACACTATGCCTAGGCACTATATTCATGGCGCATCATGAAGCACTTTTTTTTTTTTTTTTTTTTGGGTAATGGATTCAAGGCTAAAGCCATAAAGGACCAAGATCAACAGGGTGCAACTAGGGCTGCAGATGAGCCGAACCGATGCGTGAACCTGTTTGGCTCGACTCGATAAAAGGTAGACTCATATATCATTTATTAAGCTTATGAGCCAAACTTGAGCTTAATTTTAGGCTTGTGAAATCAAATGAGTCAAGTTTGAGTCACCCATAACTCGATTTGATAGGCTCACGAGTTTGTTCACTTATAAGTTCATGAGGCGGCTCGATTAAAGGTTTGTTTACGGCTCGAAATCATATATGTGCATAATATTTAATATTCATATTTATAAACACAATATAATTAATATATTTTGTATTAAATTTATTTTTCATAAAATTTCTAGGCTGTGATTTGATAATAGATTTTTTTGCTTAAATTTCAATGATATTATAATTTGCTCATAAAAGACTCCACTTAGCTTAAACTCGACTCGACTCGACTAGGCTCGAGTGAATAAATGAGCCGAGTCGAACCGAGCCAAAACCTTACTATTTATGAAACAAGCCTGATGAACTCGGCTTGATTAAACTCGAATCAAATTTGAACCCAAACTTGAGCCTACTATTTACCTAAACGAGCCGACCCCAAGCTATATTTGACCCGGCTCGGCTCGACTCATTTGCAACCTTAGGTGCAACAAAAGACACCCTCCAGAAAGCACAGTTGGCTCGTTATCAAGGAACACTTTACTTTCCCGTCACAAACCTATTCTATCCGTGAGATAGATTCCATAAAGAAGGCTTTTCCTGACCACAAATGTGCGTAGAGAAACAACTGGTTCACTACCGGTAAGCATAATGAAATGGGCTTAAAGAATCGGGCAACAAGAGGTTCACTACCTGTATTATCCTCGGAGTCATCGTCACGGATGAGAACTACTTAAGGAGCGATGGACATCCCCATCCTTTTTGCATGCATGCAGTGGCTTTTACGCTGTTGTGACGGGATCACGGGTTACTCTATGCAGGGAGGCCCAAATTATCTCAATGCAGACAAACGATACCTCATTGAATGCACACAAGAAGTGCAAAGCGACGCACTGAGTAGGCAGGTGCGAAAATAGAATCTATTGGGTAGGCCGGCTGACGATTGACACTTTATCTTATCTCTGTACTCCGAGTCGGTCATATCCTCGGAGTTATCGCTTCTGAGTTGAGTCATGAACCCTAAATTAATGCAAAAGAAAGAAATGACTCCTAAAAGCGATACTAAGCCATATAAAACAATGAGAAACGATGTTGTGTGATATTGAGTTCATATTTTTCTATATATATAAAAATGTTTTACGGACTTTCGGCGGTCGCCATAACCATTAGCGGAAGTTCTCTGTAATTGAGATTCATACACCAGAGGTTGCTGAGCTTCATTAGCTCACGGTTATGTTTTTCAATTGCAGGTATGTCCTCAACAGCACCTGAAGGCTCTTAGTGTGAGCTTGCATGCATATAGATGATATCACGTACTTCGGATATTATGGCAGATCAGATGTCTATATTGTTAAAATGTAATAAACGATCTGCATAGCTTCCGTTTTAATGTTATAACTAAACAGATATTCGAAGTTGTAAGCTATGATTGTGCCTACTGCTTATAGTTTTCTTGATTTCTATACCCCTAAAACCCATTCGGTTTGTTTAGCCTTATCACGGAGCGGGTCCATGACGTCATAACGCTCACGTGACTTCCGGCACGGAAAGTCGGGGGCGTTACAATATTAAACAAAACTCAATATGATATGATATATCAAGAATAAGGTGTTACAGATATGTTACTGCACTCACTACATTACTTCGACTCTATTACGGGTATGGAGCACTGGATGGACTGTATGCCTTCGGGGATAGTCATTGCTTCAACATATAATATTGTATTGCATACATTCGATGCAAATGTTTCGGCTTATTTTACGCATTTGCTATTGAGGTCCCCTCCGATTGAAGTCCATGATTGTCATGAAATAGCTATTGCCTATATCGGGAATCACTTTGTTCAACTATTTTTACATCCTCATTATCGTATACCTTCAATTCCGATATGGTGGTGGAAGAACGCATCCAATGCAACTCGAGGATGGGCCGATAGTTATGCAGTTCGTTTTTAACTTTGGAATGAAGTGATGAACATCAATCCATGTGGTAGACAATATTTTGGAAGGACGATTGAATAGGATAAAATTTATATGCGTTTAAGTATTATTAATATGTATTTATTTATAATGTAATAATTTTTTTTATATTCAATATTGTTCTTATTTTGTAGATATTGATGTGTAAAATGTAAATATATATTATCTTTAATATTTGATATATATATTAAAAATTATAAATAATCTTAAATATTACAGAACAAGGTGTAAATTTGGGAAATGGAAAAAAAGAAGAAGAGTGGGCCATGTGTGGGGAGGAAACCAACCCAAACCCACACCACACCGTCCCTAACTCTCTCCCTCACACCTTACCCATCTCGTCCTCCTCCGCCGCCGCCGCCATCTGTCTCTCCCATCCATGGCGACACGCCTCCGATGCCCGACCTTCCGCACCCCTCCGGCTCTACCATCCCTCACCGCCTCCTCCTCCTTTAAACCGCACAAGGCCGGTCCAATTGCGGTCAATTTCAGTAAACGAGCAAGTCGGCTGAGTTTGACGATGATGTCGCGGCGACGGTGCGGGTTCGGAGTGAGGGAGATGAGGTTTGTGGCGCGTGGTGCGAGCGGCGAGGTGACGGAGACTGAAGAGGAGGTTGTTGAGGAAGTTGAGGTCGAGGTAATGTTAAGGTGTTGTGGTGAGCTGAAATTGAGATCGAGATTGTGGTGTTTTGTGATGTCGGCTTGTTTAATGTTTGCGGCTTATTTGTGACATTGTTATCTCTTCGAGTAGATGTTTGTTATGTCCTGCATTAGTTAATGTGGTAC
>JAOVYX010020032.1:0-17590 GCA_035668315.1 Drosera spatulata
AGGAAATAGGCACTTACATCCCCCCAAATTTGGAAAAAACCTTGATATTTAACACATGACCCCCTTAAAAGTGTACAATTTTTTGACAGCAAACCCCCCTCTTAAGAGACATGCGCTGGCAAAAGTGCAAAAAATCGAAAGTTAAGGGGTTAAATGCATTTTTTTCCCCATGAAATATGGGCACAGATGTCTCCTCCCCCTGACTGCTATAGTTGCCAAGTTTTTAAAAAACCCCAACATGCAGTGCATACAACCTTGAACCTTCCTAACTTTCCCAGCTCATTTTTTAACAGGCCATGCGCATTGAAGCATGAATCAAAACCCCATATCAACCCAAATTCTAAGGTGCTGTCAAATTCGACCTCTGATAACTGTAACGAATCATGAATGCCTTCTATGGCGAAGCCTGAGGGATTTATTGAGATATGTCTCAGTCACTTAATCCTGCATCTGACTCAGTGCAGGCAATATTAATTGAGAAATGCTATGGAGACTCGCTTTTGAACACTCTCGCATCTTAACCGTTGATTTCTTTATTGGACCCATTTGAATAAATGGAAACTACCTCAGATCAAAGGATGAGAGGGTGAATGTTTGAAAATGAGTGCACAAACAACTGCACTTAGCATTTCTCATATTTATTTATCCCTTAATCTAGTCAATAGTTAAGATGTGAGCCAATTCAATGCTTATATTATTATTATGTGCACAATGAGGGTCGTTTGTATGGGGCTTTGAATTCAATATGAGATACCCCAAAGCTCCAATACACACAAGGTTACGAGAACATCAGGAACCATTCTGAATCTCCTCTGTTCTTTTCATCCTATCTATCATCTGAAATTTTCCAACTTCATACCAAGACAGCGACTGTCGTACCACTTTCACACTGCTCTATGGTGTATCATCATTTCAGTACTCCAACCCCACCACCAAATCAAGCGTCATTAACTTATAACCATGATGCTTACCATCTCAGCAAGCCATGCAAAGAAAGGGCCAACATAAAATTAGTCTATATAAGAGCAGTCTCAGATCCTAAACTCCAAAATCAACATATAAAAATTTTCGCCCACTCTGTCAGACACCGAAATCCATCACACAAATCAAATACTTTCGAATATTCTGTTAGGTCCCTTATCAAGAACCTAGTTAGTAAAAACACATTTGCGTCATCTACTTCCTTCCAACAGAGTGAAAGAACACAACAGAAGATAAAATTAGCAACACAACCACCCAACCTCAAAGCACAAGGTGTAAACAACAAGATGATAGTGGCGGGTTTCACAAGGAATGAATGAAGTGATGTGACCACAAACGATGGATATTTCTCGTTAACCTCTCGAAAAAAGATCTGGGACCATATAAAGGGCAACAGTGATACACCACATGGTTAGATCAAGTACGGGTATTGGAGTTGGACATACTTGTCTAAGCATCTGATTCTCATTTTGCAACGTGGACAGCTTCTCCTCCAGCTCGGAGTTTTTCTTCTCCAAGTCCTTCACTCTTACCTCCAACTCACTCAAGTAGGCCTTCTTTCTCTCCCTTGCTTGCTGTGCTGAAACTCTGTTCCTCAATAGCCTGCTCATTTCGATAACGAGGGAAAGAGTTCCCAATTAATCATTAAAAAAACATGCCAAAGCTGTATTCTAGCAAAGAGTTATATCGCAAGGGATAGACATCACAAAGTTACCTAAAAGGCGCCAAAGAACTTAGATCTCGGCTTCAAAATTTTAGCATGTAGAAGTGTTAAATGTATGTCTGATTGATAGTTCAAAGTTTGAAGTGACTGTTGCTGCCTGTCTTTGCTTTATCTTTCTCTTGTAGTACCACAAATTTAAACACATGTTTGGAATGAAAGTAAAAGTCTCTTTAAAATATGCATGGGCCATGGCTGATAACCAAGCTAAGACACCCTAAAAAAATAGCATACTCATGACTTATGCTCAAAAGCAAAGACACCAACCTATATGATCCCTTTAACTACAAAGTCTTGGAAGAATGAGATGCATACAGCCTTAAGCCTATCGTATTACAAATAAGATTGTTTCCTTATGTTCTCAAGATTTACCGAATCCTTGACCATATGGTTGAGGGGAAGGATTCTGTAGCATAGATTTAACCCTTCTCAACATTCATGTCTTATGGTCAAACTTAAATCTAACTAACTAAGAAGGCAATTAAAATTATTCACAAAACTCTGCCAATTTGTAGGCACTTTCGTTGAAAGCTCATTTCGTCATTGCGACTGTTACGTATACATATGATTGCCAACCGTTCTAGGCCGCTTATGTTTCTTGCAGCATTGTGCTAAGAACAAGACAGAAAAGACCAAAGTGACATATAAGCTCACCAACCTCTTGAGACGCTTGGTTTCCTTATCAGCCGAGCTTCTACCTCTCTTCCTCTGACTCTCAGCCGCTGTCGGCGCCCTATCCGGCCCTGCCACCGAATGGATCCCGCTGCCGCCCGAACCCGAAACTCCAGCTAGTTCCCCGCCCATCTCCGGCACTCTCCTTATCTCATCATCACTCTCCATTCCTTTCATCACAATCACACCAACATTTCAACCCAATACAATCAAATCATTAATATAAAACCCCCAAAACCCTAAACCCCAAAACGAAAACCACTCATCAATGAAAAATTGCCCCTTATCCCATCAACATTGACAACAAATGTTCTCTACCCCTATGAAATTTCCTTCTCCTATCAAACATCCACAATTCAAAATCGAAACTTTCAACCATCACAATCAAATAATCAATAAAAACCACCAAAAAAACAAAACACCATACACAAAATTGTTACACAATCCATCAAAATTGGCAACAAATCTTCACAACCCAGATGAAAATTTCATCCCCTTTCAACTACCCACAACTCAAAATCCAAGCTTTCATCCAAACAAACAAACCAAAAAAAAAAACTCCTTCACCCAAAAATCACGAAAATGAAAGGACCAAAGAAAAAACAGAAGCTGAAGCAGACCTTCTTTGACCTCGATTTGAAGAGCAGAGCTCGACGATCTCTCGCTGCTGGACGGCAACGAGCTCCCCGCAAGCGAACTCGTCGCTGCTTGCTCCTGCATTTTCCCCAAAATTCCCCAATTCGCTAATGCGATTTCTTCTCTTCTTGTTCGAGAGAAAGTACTTTCTAGAGGGAGAAGCACAAGCGCGGGATGTTAGAGAGGGAAAGAGCGAAAGCAGCACAGTGGCGGTGAGTATGATGAGAGCAAAGTGAGCCGTTGGATGAAAGAGAAGAGTGGTGGAGTTGGGAGATCACTAGATGGGAGACGTGGAGGCGTAAGAGCCATGAATGGTGAAGGGGATCAAAGGCTGGTAAGGTGGGAACGTGGATGGGTTTGTGGGCGTTGATTTGAGATTTGATCGGACGGTGGACATGGAAGGTGGATAGTGTGTGTTTGGTTGTGGGGGGAGTGGGGACCAGTCGGCGATGATGTTGATAAGAATGAGAGAATTAGTGTTAACGGTTCGGTGCGCCTTTGTAATCCATTAATAACAAATCAATACATAAAATGTAAATAACAACAAATTTATAGCGATTTTTTTTCAGTTTGATCAGTAAGTTATATTCACTTTTTACGCACAGCAATAGCATTATGTAAATCATTTTGCAAGTACATCCTTTGCTCTCTTCCTCACAATTAACCAAATTACGAGACTTCTTCAGTAACTCCTCTATCCTACGATGTTACAAATGATTATCTACGTCTATCCTAAGACTAGACAATCCCCTTTGCAAGTTATCCCCTGCTAGCTTGACTCACGACCCTTACAAGCTCTCGGTCTCGATTAACAGTTGATCACAGCTCCACGAGCTAGACCAATACGAACAACTTGATCCTACAATACAATAATACTATGGACATGAAAAACTTGACACTATTACCATGCAGTAGAGAACATTGAGCACATCTAAGTTTGAAATTCACCTCGAGATCTTCATTGTAAAATCAGAATTCAAATGTTTTTCAAATCACCAAGACAAAAGTTGAAAACACTTGTTCGAAAACAATCAACTTTTACTCTCTTTAAACTCTGTGTGATTTGGTGAGTTTTCCAAACGTTTTCAGCATTCGTTAAATAATTTATTTTGAAGCTACAAGTTAGGAAAGCATGGATGATCATGGACATCGTGGAAGACAGAAGAAAATAAGTCAAAAACAGATTTTTACTTGTCTCCTTAGTTTTAGGAATATTGTCGGATTATCTCGTTAAAAAGATTTTTCTAAAATAATCCTCTACACACCATTTCTGAAAAAGATATTTTTCTTTCAAAACATATGCGGATAATAACAGAAAATATCTTTCAGAGATAATGGATCCGAAAAATCAGGGTTTCAAAACAGAAACGGTTACTGACACAAGAGATGGCTCTTCAAAAATCATGTTTTTCATTTGACCCTAAGTGCTCAAAAATTCAGGATAAGATATTTGTCATGCCCTGAATTTCCTGACCTTTTCATAAGAATTCATGTGGCATTATTGTCATTGGGACCAATGTCTCAACTAGACAAAAACTATAAATCCTAACTTAGTTATACGAATTAAGCAAATTAAGTTCACTTATACATCATTAGTTTAAAAGTTTTTGATGCATTGATTCATAACTTAGAATATTATCTTCACAGCGGAATTTACATTCCTTTCTAAGATACGAGTACCTTTCACATATAAATTACATCTAACATCAAACCTTAAGTCAGATTTCCCCTCCAAGTCTTGCTCCTGTAACAAAGAGAAGAAGAAAGACACAAAAAAATAGTTGTCGTGAGTTATAGGAGCTCGATAACGTGTCGGCCCCTTCCCAAGGGATTACACGAGAGAAGAAGGTAAGAAACAAAAAAGAAAATGATCATTTGGATCCTTTGTTCCAGCATTCCGGAACTATCATGTCAATTTGCCATTCACAATTATCATCACAAGCATACTAGTGATTCACCATAGTCACATAAGCATATTTAACATCACGTAACAACTCTCGAACCACACATCAATCGATACTTCAGATATTATTTACGTCATTAACTATCATCATATTTTTTCTGGTATGACAGTCAAGTCCTCTATATCAAACAAAATTAGACAATAACATTGTGACATGACAGATCCCTAGTCCAAATGTCACACACTGCTGCACTCAGCAATTCACTCAAGATTCTATTACACATACCATCATATCAATCACACAGAGACGACAGATAAAAGATACCCTCAATGTTATAATTGTGCCCTTGACGAGACTTATTCAATTTTATAAGTAAGCACTCTTCACCTTTAGTAAAAGGGACATCCGCGAAAGGGGATGAGCCAAACTGGAGCCCAGGATCTCCTACAATGAGATACCCTCATACCAAAACGACCTCATAGGATCGATGAAAGAATGTCACCACTAAGTCACTATATAGCACAAACGGCAGACATAACGCTCTTTGTGTTTTATACTACGGAGTTATCTCATCAATTATGGATTTATACTCTTTTCACACATTCACCCTTATTACGCCAGCAAACAAGGCATAACACACACCATGCAACAACACTCCACAACACTTAGTATTTAACACACATCACACAACAGTTGCAGTCAGTATTTTACGTCAACCATATTTAATGACTATATCCAAAGATTACAATGCATATTATTATATTCACGGTACAATAATACGCATCGTCACACACAACAAATCTAGATATTATTTTTTATCACAATTCTTCACATGCACACCCTCAACCTCGTCCTTAAGTGACAACGAGCAGCGTCTCCAGCTCCTATAACCGCTTGTGAATGTTTGTTTACATTACGGAGTTAAGTATATTTATTCGTATTTCGTGAAAAACCGTCATATTAATATTATGAGCTGATGCTGAGCTTTGAGAAAAAATTTTGATACTTATTTTGATAGTCTATGAGATGATTTTATATATTTATCATCATTAGAAGTGTTCGTAAACATTTGGAGTTGTTTCGGGGTTAAAATGGTTCATTTTCGGATTCTGTCTAACATGTCCCTTCGACACATTTAAATCTATAACTTCTTGTATACTGTTCAAAAAGTTATTTTGTAAAATTTTACATAAAGTAGACTCTATAACCTATCCATAGAATTAAAGTTTCTATTATAAAACCTTACCAATAATAGCAGTTTATTTGTTCAAGTTTATATTTTCTGATAGATCCGACTGTTTAACCTTGCTTCACTAATCAGTTCAAAAATCCTTACATAAAACTTCGAATCTAGATTTGTAAACTGTTCTGAAAACTATACTTCAAGGGCTTTTCATTGATATAAGGTCCGTTTTCTAACTCTTTCTGTGTAATTCCAGATCAAATCACAAATTCAACTTTGTAACCAGTTTTTACAGGTTGACATACCCCTATGTTTTGATTTATTTCTAAAGTTTCACAATTTCAAATCATGATTTTTGAACTTTATCAGAAACTAGACATGTGAGGCTTTAATATATATTAAAATTAGAATTTATTCCAGAGCTTATAATTTTTTTCAAAATTTTTAATCAACATGATCACCTTCTCTTATTTATGATGAAGGATCCTCGTCGCTTTATAACCGTAGCTTCTCCTCTTCTCCTTAAACTCTCCTTGTTCTCGTCTCTTGCATGATAAGATTTGTTTTTATATTTGTAAGAAGTTTTTAAAGGAGAAGAGAGCTTGCATTTATAGGAAACTAAATTTATTAAAATAGTTAAGTGGAAAAAAAGTGGGTAATTAGTGGATGCTTAGTGAATGAAATTTAGGTGGAGTAGAAATTAATATAAAGAAAAATAAGTGTCAAAATTAGGTTTCAGTCATTTTCATATAAATGTGATATTTTCGTATTAAGATCGTATTTCCTCGTATTTACGTATTAATGTTGTAATTCATCCATTTTATATTCTTTCACTATTATATCGTTAAACAAGTCTTATAACCCTGCAAAATAAATTATAACATATGACAATTTACTATTCATGTTAATTATCATGAAATTAAATTTTACGGAAATTTTTGGATCCTTATATTCTTCCTTCCTCACAAAAATTTGGTCCGCGAAATTTTTCTCATCTCCCAATGTCACTTAGTATATTGTAAACCCCTCACGGTCGTTATTAATCCAACAATAACAGTGCACTCTAATTGTAGTTTTGTCACTTGTGCATCTCACAGTTTCTCAGTCATTATTGGATTGTAAATATTGAGTATTTAGCATTTATAAACCCAAAGTTTCACATAGTGTTCTGAAATCTATATTGATGCAACTTGTATAAGTCTAGATCTCATTATTTTATTTTTCACTTTTCTATTCTTAGATTCGAGCTCACTAGTCTTATCTGAAGTCGACAAGAAATCTTTAACCAAATAATAATCAACTTTTTGTGATGAGTATATCATGCAAAACTCTATGGAACTTTGAATCCTTAGCTTATCTTTCAGATTAAACACAAAGCTTATTCACACCTTAATGACAATGATAAGCAATAGCTTCCCTCATTGGATGTCTTTCATAGTGTGGTAGAGTTCAGTACATCTTACCACCTTCACAATCTTTCAAATCATTTACAGTATAAGCTCTAATGCAGAGCATTCTTGTACATATTATTTCTTGAATTTGGAGCACAAGGTTTGTACCCAACAGATTGTTCCTAAGACGAATATCACGACAAGTCTACCAAATAGTACTTGTTTCGTGAAACTTCATTAATTTGCACAGGCATAACCTTGCTGGCATTCAAAATCATTATAGTTCAGCTTAACTCCTAAGATCAAGAACTTATAACAGATCAACTTTTAATCTCACTTTTTGTTATGCATGGATCAGCTACTTGTAACTATTAGTTACTTAAATTCTTGCATAATCTTTATTCACATGTATGATTAAACTGAACAATACAGTCTCATATGTTGTAATCTTCTAGCCCAAATGCCTCATGCACACTAGTCTTGACAGCCTTTTCCTTGCAAAAACATAATATTTAAGTATAAGGCTATAATTAATTCAACTCGATAGTTTCTTAAGTCCTCTTGTAATCTCTAGATCCAAATTATAAGGTATCACATTGTTTAATATAAGGTATCACATTGTTTAAACTAACAGCTGATAAGGCCTTGGTAAAAAGGAAATTGTTCTTCTCATATGTCAACAAAATACGATATATCACATATTTAAGAACGACAGCTCAATTTTAGATTCAACCAAGACCTTAAGTATAAGAGACGGTTGTCTCGAACCTTAATTGTAAAACAATATAGCAAGGCTTATCATAACTTCAATCACAAATGCAGTGGATTGATTCCAGTTTATCAATCCTTTATCTAGGTTTGATTTTAACCCGAATCAACCATAATTCCATTCAATCATTAGAGTATAGGTTGCCTACGTTTGGCCATACAAAGTACCATAGACAACTATTTTCATTGTCAAAGATGTTTTCATAGATTTAGAGTGCATCAATGTTGGTACATAATAGAAGAACCACACAAAAATATTTATGATTGGGAAGCACACATGTGGGATATTTTCTAATACAGATTATCCAAATGGTGAGAACACTATAAGATTGACTATACACCTCTTATTTTTTACTCTCAGTGTTACTATCAGAGCATTTGTTTTTCACAATGTCTCTTGATGTCACAACATTGTTTTACTTTTACAATCATAATCATTGTTCTCATCCATATAAGCATCACTGCGATTCTCAAGGTTCTTTCAATTGTAATAGCAGTATCGCCAGAACTTATAAGGTCTTATCTTTGGCTATTTACTCCCAGTATATCATTCATCAAAACATGAGATTTTATTACTATCGCATAACATCATCTTACAGCCTCATCTCTACCTACTACAGTACAAGATCAAACATATAGGTCCTAAGACTAATATAGCTGGTATCATGACATATCATGCCACAGCAATCAATTCTCAGACGTTGCAAAGAAAAATGCCATGATACTGATCACCCCACCAATGAGCACAAGGTAGAAAGCATTACAAACAGCACTCCAAGCAAGGATTTCATCACTTGCTTGTATTCTCTTTGATGAATTATAAGAAGGATTGATCCTTGAACCATGAAGGAGGTCAATGGGGTTTCGCTCCTTATTTATAGTACATAGAGTATAAAGGGAATCAAAGATAAAATCTAGACAAAATCTAGACAAAATCTAAATTTTCTTATCTCATGACATGTTGTTCTGCGAAGTGACTAATAAGCAGCTTCTTAACTCCCAGTTGGAGTATTCTTATAAGATTCGATGAACCTTTATTCCAAAATACATCTTTGAGAATACAACGGTTATATCCTCAAACCAACAGATCACTATCATCCAAGCGTATAACGTCTTACAATTATTAAGACATCCGGCTCAATGTTTAACTCAAGGGGAGTAACTAACTTAGCATTTGTTACTTCAAATTTGTTCTTCCATTCCCAATAACCCTTCATCTCATCATAGAATCAAAGAATGAAATCATTGACTATGATCACTTATGCATTAGGTATAATAAAGCATTTCATGCATAGAGATGTTCTAAATAAGGGAGGCAATCCACATAATTCTCATTTTGACTCAATCTGTAGGTCTATTGCCTATCTCAATTATTGAACATCAAGCAATCTTATGCCAATAACATGTCCACCTCATGAGCAATATATCCCTATTCTCGATCTCAAACTTATGCATTTATTAGTAATTGGTAAGCTTCACTATCAATATTCAAATGCATAGTAATTATCCTAAATATCTATTCATCCTCTTCAACCGAACACTTTATAATTCGTTTTACAAAATTATACTTCTTCGAGGCTAATAAGAATCAAGCATTTTCTCATGCTCTCCTTGTTACCACAGTTCGCATTGCTATAAATTTTCCTCATACTCATTTATGAAAGCATATTTATGTGCTACATCATGTTGGAAACATCTATGTCTAGTCATGCTAGCACCTTTTCTCACTAACAAGGTATTGCTACTCTCTTGACCACAAAGAAGATCACATATAATATATTGAGCTTAAGTACTAGCTACTCGATAGTCGTAAGACGGAAAGGTGTACATCGTAAATAATTTATTCCATTTCTTTGTGTAGCCATAACCCTATAAACCTTCCTTACCTAACACTATTATTTCCTTACTTTGCCTTCCTTTCATCTCGTACTTTATGTGATACATGGTTTTGATTGGGCATGCTTACACTCATCATTGGAGTTATTCTTTATTGCTTATGTCACTAAACTCCACAAAAGAACCCTTTTGACTCTATCATATTTACGAGTCAAGGCGACGAAGTTGGGATACTTTTGCATGGGATGGTCAGTTTTTCTTATGTTGTAATATGGAACACAATGTGCTAGGACCATATTGTTGTATCGTTCATTTTATGGGTTATTAAAGAAAAATTGTTTATCTTTTGTTATTTGGAGAAATCATCAACCCTAATAAAGAGGTGACTCGAAGAAGTTGTTTGGTTTAGTACTTTTAGTGTTCTTTTTGTAAAGGCACAATGCCTTAAGGGATGGATGTATACATCGTTTATTATGACTCGTATCATATTTCTATCCTTGCATCCTAACTCCACAAACCAAATAACCGACCTCCTTTCACTTACTTTGTTATTTTCTTTGGTCTTGGTCAAATACTGAAATGAGATGCGATGTACATTTGGTTCGAAAAACAAGGTGGTTAGTATGCGAATGCTTACAACTAACTGGTTGTCTTATTTGGGTTGAATTTTTTTACTTGCGTATGATATGAGAGTGTTGATATGATCCTCACGATCATTGTGGGCTGGAGAGTGATGCCTTGTTAAGAGATCGTCTAGAGATATGAGAAAAATTACATGTAGTGTGGCGAGAAAGGAATGATGAAATGGCTTACAGAAATACGAGATAAGACACTTGTTTATTTAGTTATTGTGAGTTTCGTATTTTACATTGTTCTTGTTTTTTCCTGTGTATTTCTTTTTCTTTTTTTTTTTTTGCTTAGGGATAAGCAGATGTTTGGTTTGGGGGAATTTAATGTGTGTGTAAACAAACATCGTTTTCCTAATCATAGTTACATATTTGTGTTTATTTTAGTCTTAGTATGAGTCATTTTACTTCCTTTTACCATTTAGAGCATCAAGACGCCGTATTTCTTGTTTTTCTTATAGAATGAAGAGTTTGGAGTGTTTCTAATCGTGAGCTGCTTGAAAGGAGGTTGAAGATTGTTTTTTGTCGTTCTGGTTGATCGTGAATGAGTTGAGACGTGTTTACCCTTAGTTGGAGATTTAAAATCGAAGATTGCATGTTTATGACTAAGCACGAGCTGTGCATGCCACATACAGGCTGTGCAACATGAAGTTATGGAGTTCCCTGAGCACGAACAGAAGGAAATCAAGCATAGGTCGTGTGCTGCTGGCACAAGCCCTGCCACCCACGCACGTGCCGTGCGCCGCCCCTTAAAAACTGTACAATCTTATCTTGCTATTTCGGTGGGATTTCGATTGTTTTATATTTTCTATACATATCCACTCTCAAAGATCGAAAAGGAGGACGACTTTATGAGGGTTTTCCATCAAAGACGAGGCCGGAATTATGATGATTTGGTCTTCTCTTGACGCCATTGAAGAGAGGTTTATCTCAAACGACTCCAATCAAAGCTCTGTGTTTGTAGACCAATCATCATTGGTTGTTGGATTTATACTCTATCTCTAGTTATGTAATAACCACTTTAATAAGAATGTGCAATCCTTTCAGTTGTATAGAAATTAATGAAGAAATTTAGAAGTATTAACCATGATGTAGTTAGTATGCTTGTGCTGGAAATTAGTTAGGAATCTGCAGTCTAGGTTAGATGCTGGAGGATAGACAACCACAGATGGAGAGCATTGTGGGCCACTAGATGCAGACTACTACAAATAATTTCAGCAAGGTAGCTAAGACATACATGGACAACAAAAGACCTGCAAATGCTTCAAGATCTGGGATCAATTTTGCAGACAAGGGCCAACATAGCAATGTATGATGGATTACATCAGAACTGGGTACAAACAAGTTGCAGCAATGACTAGGTGTAGACGGGGTCTCAACGGTACTGAGTGCAGACTGAGTTGCAACAGACTGGAATACAGCAGAGATGGTTGCTAAGGTTGGGCAGAAGTCTGAGGATTGATCAAATCGAAGATTTGAGGTATGGAGTGACAGTACGCGAATCAGTATAAAATGAGTTGTCAACATCAGTGAAGGACAGTGAAGGAGTCACATGTGACAAGCTGTCAACATCAGATCTGGTACAGTCACAGGTTCATTCCCTCAACCTATAAAAGGGGATTCAAGAGCTCAAAGAACAGTGCTGTTGGATGAAGAATTGAACGTACAAAGTGTGCAAAACTAATCTGAATTCAAACTGTTCATAGTGAGCTAAATTGAGGAAGAATAAGAAGAATAGGATCCACTAGTCTGCATTGAAGAACAGAAGCTACAGCAGAGTCCAACAAAGAATCTATGCAAAGGGTTTAGGTTCTTCACCTTTGACAAGTTGGCAAACTTGTAAAGGGGTTGTCTTGTAAGCCAAAAACAAGAAGATAGTAAACCAACCTCTCGGATTGACTACACTGGTCATCAAGGGAAGACTGGACTAAGCTCTCGTTTATCAGTTGATAACGAGTGTCTGAACCAGTATAAATCCTGTGTTCTTTATTTGCTTTCCATTATTTTGCATTTTAGAACTGTTAGAAATCAATTAAAACAGCAAACAGAGATAAATTCTCAAAGTACAAGTTTTTGCTGCAGACACCCTTGGTAGTGCAGTAGTACAGACTACAGCAAAGGCTGCAGACCAGCCTAACAAGAAGAATCCTGAAAAGACCAAAGGGAAGATGATCAAGGAGGCACCAGAAGCCAAATCGAAGCAGACAAGGGTGACAAGGAGAAAGCTTGTCTTGTAGACCTCAGAAGAGGAAACATTATCGGAGCTCCCTGCTGCACAGCCTACAGAAATAGAGGAAAAAGCACAGTCTGCATCAACAAAAGAGCAGACTGAAGTCAGTTCTCAAGGATCAAGAACCTTGGCAGCAATTGAGGGATCATCCTCGAGAAGTATACCACCAAAGGAGTAAAAAATGGTTGTACTCCAAGATGCAAACATCGCTTTGGAGTATGAGAAGGCTGGTGCTGATGAAAACCTTCAAAAGCTTATCCTGAAAGCTCAACAAAGTTATTAAGAAATCGGAGAAGGACCAAGGGCACAGCTCAGGTAAGAGCTAAGTGCACAAGGTTATACAAGAAAAGAGATTGAAGATATTCAAGCCAAACTCAGAAGGATGCAGACTGAGCAACCTCTGAGTACATCTACTGCAGCCTCATTGACGATAAAGACTACTGCAACAGAGGCCTTTACAACAGTAATCATTCCTGTCCTTACTACAGGAATGGAATTAGCTGTGGTTGAAGCTGAACAGCCCTCAACTTCATCAAAAGCATGGGCCACAATAACAACCACAACAATACAATCTCCAGAAAAGGTAGAAATTCTAAAGGCACTGCAGACTGTCCAAGCCATTCAAGAGAAGGTTCTGGAACACAGGGTCAAGACTGATGAAATGCTTGAGAAACCCCAAAAAGAGGCAATGCTCTAACAGTTCATCAAGGAGCACAAACTTCTAATCAAAAGGAAGTTCAAGGCTATAAGGTAAAAGCTCATTCCCTCAGGACCAATAAGAAGGTACAGGATCAACCCAGATGGCTCAAGGATAGAAATCGGGATAGTAGACGTCATGACGGAGGCAGAGATTGAGCAACTTGTTTTGATTCAAAGAAGGGAGGCCAACAAGAAAAAGAGGCCCACTGAACCATACATATTGTTCAGTGAGGCTCTAGAAATCAAGGATTCAACCCTCTGGACCAGAAGACACAAACAAGCACAGTTGCAACATATTGAATTTGTGCACACTACTAAAGTGGAGGCTGAATTGAAAATGTTGGTTGACAAGCATGTTAAGATAGTAACACTGGAAATTTATGATTATCTGTCCAGACCAACCACTGGCAAAGCACCATCATCAGGAGATGATGATGATGGTCATGATGAATCCCCACAACCAAAAGATCATAATGATGATGAAATGATTGATGAAGTGGTCAGGAAGGCATCCAGGAACAACCCGTCGCGAAGTCTCCAGCAGCAGATCAACCAGTAGCAAAACAACCAGCAAAGTCAGAACCAATAGAAGAATTAGCAGCAGAGGCATCCGTAGCAGATGAGGCAAAAACAGCAGAAAAAACAGCAGAGGAGACAACTGCAACAAATATTCCAGGGACAGATATGTTGGCAGCAAAGGATATCTCAGTAGAAAAATAAGCAGACAATGAGCAGCCTACTGAACAAAAAGAGTTTACACAGGTCATAGCACTTGAGTTAACTCACCCACAAACAGAAGAAGTCATAATAGTTGAGGATTAATCACCAAACACAACATCTGCATTAAGGAAAGAAAGGACTGCAGGCGAAAGCACCTTCAAAGAGGTCATTCTTGAGGAGATTAAAAAACACTTGATGAGTGATACCTCTTCTGATCAAGAACAAACGCAGAGCCATGGTGTATCCCCTCTAAATATAGTATTTTCACCTCCTTCTTTATTTGGACTGGTGCAAACTAGGGCAGATCCACCCTCTGTTGGGTTCCCTTAAGGCATGCTCTACAATGCCATATCTGATATCCAAATGACACTAGACTACAGCCAAAATATCAGATTAACATCAATCCATGAAAGACCATCCTCTACTGCACGAAAAATGGTCAAAACTGAAATCCCTGTACATCTTCAGTCACCTCCACCAGAAACCACAGTGGAGTACAGACTGAGGCAACTAGATCAGGAGATTTACAACATGCATCAGTGGACAAAAGATGCACTCAAGGATCTTCTTGATAGATTTGAACCAGTTGCAGACGAGCAGGAGTCTGAGAAGAATATCATAAACAAATGCTTTGTAAATTTCCACGATTCTCTCTCCAACATGATTCAAGGGCTTCTCCACCAAATCCAGAGGGCCAATGCCTTAAATCTCCAGCAATACCGGCTTAGTTCTTTCAAACTGAAGGGCCAATACTCATCTGACTTTCGCAGATTGTAGACTTCTCTGAAAGTCACTCAACGACAACTCAAGGAACACATCCTTGACAATGATAAGAGGCTCAACTTGCTGGAAAACAAGCTGCTGCTTGAGACTACAAAGGCCACAGCTGCTCATCAAATCACATCTTCAGAACTAAAAGTCCTTCGAGCTGCAATCGAAACCCTTACAACAGCACTAGATGCTAACAAAAAGGAGGAGAAGGTAGCAGAAAAGGGGAAAGAAGTAGCAAGGCTGTCTTCAGATGAGCTCAAAAAGTAAATCACCAACAGCAGCAGAAGGAGAAAGGGCTGCAAAACTATAAAGGCCTCAGGGAGAGTGGCCATCAGGGAAAAAATCTCAAGGGGAGCAACCCGAGGGGGAGAAAAGAAGGGAGCAGAGAACATCAGAGGGTCGGCCTCAAAAGCGCAGCAGAGGCAGTGAACATCACAAGTAGGAAGGATACATCCTTTTCTGCACTTTAGTCTAAGAAATAGGATTAAGTTTTTATCAAACAGTGTAATTAGATAGTGAGCTTGTTGTTTTACTTAAAAGTTCTGTAAGCATCAATTTAGGCGGAGATTAATAGGAATGTGCGATCCCTCCAGTTGTACAGAAATTAATGAACAAAACTTAGAAGTGTTAAACATGATGTAGTTAGTGTGATTAGGCTGAAAATTAGTTAGAAATCTACAATCTAGGTTAGATGCTGGAGAGCAGACGACTAAAGATGGAGAGCATTGTAGGCCACCAGATGCAGGCTACTATAAAGAATTTCAGCAAGGTAGCTAAGACATACATGGACAACAAAAGACCTACAAATGCTTCAGGATCTGGGAT
This sequence comes from Drosera spatulata, assembly GCA_035668315.1. NCBI lineage: Eukaryota > Viridiplantae > Streptophyta > Magnoliopsida > Caryophyllales > Droseraceae > Drosera > Drosera spatulata. Next base: position 15,964 of record JAOVYX010020032.1, read on the forward strand.
CAATTTTACAGACAAGGGTCTACACAGCAATGCATGATGGATTACATCATATCTAGGTACAAACAAGGTTGCATCAGTGACTGAATATAGACGGGGTCTCAACGGTACTAAGTGCAGACTGAGTTGCAGCAGACTGAAGTACAACAGAGATGGTTGCTAAGGTTGGGGCAGAAGTCTGAGGATTGATCAAATTGAAGGTTTGAGGTATGGAGTGACAGTACGAGGATCAGAATAAAATGAGCTGTCAACATCAGTGAAGGAGTCACATGTGACAAGCTATCAACATCAGATCTGGTACAGTCACGGGTTCATTCCCTCAGCCTATAAAAGGGAATTCAAGTGCTCAAGGAATAGTGCTGTTGGATGAAGAATTGAGCGTACAAAGTGTACAAAACTAATCTGAATTCAAACTATTCATAGTGAGATAAATTGAGGAAGAACAAGAAGAATAGGGTTCACTAGTCTGCATTGAAGAACAGAAGGTACAGCAGAGTCCAACAAAGAATCTGTGCAAAGAGTTTAGGTTCTTCACCTTTGGCAAGTTGGCAAACTTGTAAAGGGGTTGTCTTGTAAGCCAAAAACAAGAAGATAATAAACCAACCTCTTGGATTGGCTACAGTGGTCATCAAGAGAAGACTGGACTAAGTTCTCGTTTATGAGTTGATAACGAGTGTCTGAAGCAGTATAAATCCTGTGTTCTTTATTTGCTTTCCATTACTTTGCATTTTTAGAACTGTTAGAAATCAATTAAAGTAGCAAATAGAGACAAATTCTCAATGTACAAATCTCTGCTACAGACACCCTTAGTAGTCTGTAAAGATCATCCGTGTATTCTAATCAAATATTTCGTTGTATTACAGTTAAAAGATTAAAACAACCTATTCATCCCCCCCCCCCCCCTCCTCTAGGTTGTACCAATGGATCTTATAGACTTTTTTCGATTGTCTGTTGAATTTGTCATCTTCATTCATGATTATGGTAGCGTAAAATTTTAGTATAGAATAGTAGTTGGAACTCTTTTATGGATTTTTATGAGACGTGATTTCTTTATTCGGTAATTTCATATTCAAGACTTATGGTATCATGTTTATGTGTTGGTTTATTCTCAAATGCGTATTCTATGTATTTTGATTGATCACCTAAATACATAGGAGAAGTATGTATATAGTCAAACCATTCTCTTTTGATTGATGATAGTAGCAAAATTATAGGTTAATAGTATTCTCTTGTGGTTAACCTATAATCATATGAATGTAAGCATGATATGACTTTAATCTGTGTTAGGTCATTGTCCTGAGGTGTTAGAGAAATAATCTTAATGCTGCATATTTAGTCTATGTTACATACTCGTTTGGGCATAGAGTAATTATATTACTTTGGTTATGACATGTTTTATGATAACTAATAGTTATATTGGTAACTCTCTTTTTTTCGAACTTTATTACAAACACCTATCATTAATGAACATGAAATGAAAATAATAATCAATTATTAAATCCATGAAACGCGAAGATTACGATTGTAATACATTTTATCAACTTTGATAAGTACACTTTTAAAACAAAAATAAAAATTCTTTAATTAAATTGTCTTTTCCATTTCAATTCTTTTTACCAACAAACCCCCC
>JAOVYX010020033.1:0-17589 GCA_035668315.1 Drosera spatulata
CCATCACCAACATTCATATCCATCAAATGTCTCATCAAACAACTCCTCAAATCCCAATCCCTTAACCAAAAACCCCATATCAAACTCAATTTCACGAAACCATACAAACCCAATTCAATAATCCCCACAAATTCACATACCCAACAACCTAATTCCCAAATCAACCATCAAGGCATCAATTCGCATCATATCACAAATTCAACACTTTTACATAACAAACAATCAAATTAAAGACCTGAATGATAAGATTGCGTGTGGCGGTGTGGCTGAGGATAGCGGTGAGGCGGTGTGGCTGAGGATGGCGGTATGGCAGTGTCGTGGTGTCGCGGTGTGGCGGCGTGGCGATCGTAAGTGTTCGCAATGGGGAGAGAGAGGACGGTGGCTGCGCGTGGTGGCAATGTTGGTGGCGGTGTTGGTGGGACGGCTGCACGTTGGCGGCGAGGTCGGCCGACGGAGGATGGCAGGGGACTGTGACGGCGATGGGGAGAGAGAGGAGGAGAGGAAGAGGAAAAAGGAAAGGGGGGAAGGGAAGGCGGCGGCTGGTGAAGTTATACACTGAACTTTGCCATGGATTCCGTCACAAGTAAAGTTAACCTAGTTCTGCGACGCCATCCATCACAAATTTTCTTACTATGCAATGGATCCGTCGCAAATAACATTTATATGTTTATAAAAAAAATTATATATATTGAAGTAAAAATAACGTAGTTCTGTGACGGTATCCGTCGTAAATTTTCTTACTATGCGACGGATCCGTCGCAAATAACCTTTATATATTTATAAGAAAATTATATATATCGAAGTAAAATTATATATATTATTTAAGACTAAGCGACGGATTCCATTGCAAAATATAAACTTTGCCACGGCATCCGTCGCAATGATGCAATTATTAAAATTCATCAAAACCCTAAACGTAAACCTAAACCCTAATCTTTAACCCTATACCAGAAATTCAAAACCTTATATTTATCATCCAAATGTCACTATTTGAAAGATAACAAATAATCCAAAGATTAATTACGCTACCACTTCTGTCTTATATATCATTGATATATTTACAATTTTAAGTCGCTAAATTAATGAAACTTTTCACTTGAAATGCATTGAAACGCATACAAAACTTTTAACTTGTACTTATCTTAATTTTGTGCAATGATTTCAAATTTTAACATGAACATGATTATTTTATACGTAAACATCATTAATTGAATTTTTCTTACTACTTGCGACGGAATCCGTCGCAAAAATTGACATCTGCGACGGAATCCGTCGCACAAATTGACATCTACGACGGAATCCGTCGCGTTAACGTAATTACTAAAAATAATCTAAATGCTAAACCCTAAACTTAAACCCTAACCCTTAACCATATGGACGAACTTTACAACCTTACATTAATCATCTAAATATCACAGAAGAACATATGAGACATAAATCATCTATATCATTGTTTAAAATATAACAAATAATCGAATGATTAATTATGCTACCACTGGTGTCTTATATACCTTTGATACATTTACAATTTAGGTACGATAAGTTAATTCATAATATACAATATGAAATTTTATTAATGAAATATTAATAAAATTTATATTTTATTAGACACTACAACGTATTTTTTCGGAATAACCTTAAACATAAAATCGTATAATAAAATTTTTCTAACTGTAGTGCGACGGACCCGTCGCAGATTTGCTCTCTTCACAACCTTAGGAAAAATTTGGGGGAAAAAGTTTGCATAAAGCGTGATTTTACGACGAAATCCGTTGCATAGACTTAATTCGCTGTTAATATTTTTTCATAATTTTTGCCTATGCATGTGTGCGACGAAATCCGTCGTAGTTTGGTTTTATGTTTGCGATGGACCCGTCGCACATTTGCTTTCTTCACAACACTGAGGAAAAATTTGGGAAAAAAAGTTTGCATAAAGCGTGATTTTACGACTGAATCCGTCGCATAGACTTAATTCGCTGTTAATATTTTTTCATAATTTTTGCCTATGCATGTGTGCGACGGAATCCGTCGTAGTTTGGTTTTATATTTGCGACGGACACGTCGCAGATTTGCTTTCTTCACAACACTTAGGAAAAATTTGGGGAAAAAAGTTTGCATAAAGCGTGATTTTTCGACGGATTCTGTCGCATAGACTTAATTATTTTTTCATAATTTTTGCCTTTGCATGTGTGCGACGGAATCTGTCATAGTTTGGTTTTATGTTTGCAACGGATATTGACTTTCCGTTATAATTTTGTTTCATTTAATTTTCTTTTTCTCATTTTTTTTTTTTTGTTTTTTTGCAACGGATCCGTCGCAGTATACAACATTTTGCGACGGACATAACTTGTCGCAATTTTTTGCCGTCGTAAAATCGGTTTTATTTTTGTAGTGATCACCCAACTGAAGTCATAACATACAAAATTCACGGCATCACCGTTAAGCACAGTAAGAAAGTCTGTGCATTTGTATCCTCAAAGATATGATTCAAAACATTATCATCTACCCATTGTCTGATATACCCATAAACTTGATGAATTATTTCCAATTCATCTTCAATTTTACCATCGGGTCCTCCTTTACTAAACACAGGCAGATAATAATCTTTCACATAGAGAAGATCGGTCATTTTTCCTTTCCATACATGGTAATTAGATCCATTCAAGGTGATCATCCTACTAGTATTAGTTTCCATGGTTTCACACAGTTCAAAACAAAGGCGGCTCTGATACCACTTTGGTTGGAGGATTATCACAAATCCGACTTATATCGGATTAGCACAACGGAATTCACACATCTCTTCCTTTATGTGAATTCTGTTAGGAAACTATACTAGTGTACACAATATCATCCAAAGCTTAAACGGAAAGGACACGTAAATTTAACGTGAAAAACCTCCCCCTAAAGAGGAGTAAAAATCATGGGATCATAGTGCACTTCAAATCTTCACTATCTCTAAATAATGGGCATACAAAGGTCCTCTCTAGATAGTACTAGAGGCATGCAACAACAACAACATTAAGATCATGATCTTGGCACACAAGAGAATCATGAGAAGAGATCACCAAAATCGGAGTTAAGAAAAATATTGCTGTTTCGGACTGAATATCTCTACGTGGTAGACTCCCGTGATAAAACTGACCATTGGATCAAAAGAACCAAGCGTCGTGAACCCCTTGACTAAATTTGAGGACGATCGAACACTGGATCAACCTCGATCCACTGTCCCTAAAGCAAACTGCCTAGATCAATTTTTACACCAAAAACCTCGAAGTTGCTATTCCTTTTGTGATTTTCCCTGATCTTCTAATACATGTACCCTGCTAATTGCACATGTCATATATACAAAGCTAACACTCACACACACCCGACAATTGCTTGAAAAAGTCTCCCGACAATATCACAGCCGCACTTAACACTAGGCTCCACATGAGAAAGATACTTCAACTAACAAATGGGTGTTGAGATGGCTGAGATTGGCCTTGTTATTGAAGGCTTGTATGTGGAATGCAGGTCAGAGGCATCTTCTGTTTTTCGGATACTTCATTGTATTTGGTGTGAACTATATTTGGCAATCACAGCCGTCACTGATTATTCGAGCCAAAAAAAAAAGAGTAGAAGTAGTAAAAGAAAAAAGTGTAAAAATTAAATAAAATATAAATAGATTATGGTGTTCTTTTTAATATGACTTATCAAATTATAAATCAAAAAATTTTACAATTAGAAAAAATTCAAAATAAAAGTTTCATAACATATGTTTTTATAAGAATTAATATCATGTTATTTTTACATTTATTATGTAAAATAAAATAAAATAAAATAAATATATAAAAATATAAGTACTTCATGGTGTTCTCTTTAATTTAAGTTATGATCAGAAATTATCAAAAAAAATTTATATGATTAAAAAGAACTTAAAACCAAAGTTGGATAGCGTATTTTGTTTATAAGAATTAATATTATATTCTTTTTACTATATATTACTATTCATCAATTCAAAATTTAATACACTTTTTTAATAATCTTAATTCATATTAATATTTATAGAAAATTGTCCAAACATAAAGTTTTGGATAATTAATTTTAAAAACATCCATGCGGGGTTTTAATTCGCAAAACATACAATTTCAACGTTTCTCTCTCCTTCTCCCACAATCTCATCTTCCTCCACCAAATCCACCTTCGTCTCTGCCCACCACCACCGCGACATCATCTTCATCATCACACTCTCTCCTCTGTTTCCTGCACGATCCCTTTATCTCCGCTACAGACGACGAAGCCAAGTCGAAGGAGCTCTTCGATGTCTTTGAAAAAAAGTCAATTCAACGGTGATTTTGTAATATTTTTTGTTTCCTGTGATCGAGCAATTCATGGAGATGGTTTATGAGGACTGGGCTTGTGGATTTATATGCGAAATGTGGACGGTGGGGGATACAAGGAAGGTGTTTGACGAAATATCTGAAACGAACAATGTTGATCAAATGTTAAACGATTTTGTTATAAAGATTTTTTGTTTTTTTTGACATTGTTTTTTCATCATTAGAATATTTATTTATAGTGCATCATGTGTAAATAAAAATATTTTTTCCCTTAAGACGCTCTGTTTTTTTCTTCAGGCGTTCTATTTTTTTTCTTTTAGGCATTCTGTTTTTTTTTCTTTAGGAGCTTTATTTTTTTCCTTTAGGCGCTCTATTTTTTTTCTTCAGGCGCCCTATTTTTTTTCCTTCAGGCGCTATGTCTTTTTTCTTCAGACGTTCTGTTTTTTTTCTTCTCGTGCTCTATTTTTTTCTTTCCTTCAGACGCTCTATTTTTTTTTTTAAACGCTCTGTTTTGTTTTGAATTGACGTTCTATTTTGAGATTCCGACGAGGTGGTCGGATTTCGACTACGTTTTCGGCGAGGTGGCCAGATTCCGACGACGTCTCCGATGAGGTGTTGGAATTCCTACAACGTGTCTGGTGATGTGGTAGTGATGATGGATGTTGGGTGGATGTGTGGATGGATATGGGATGAAGAAGTGGAGTTTGAATATGTTATTTCAAATTTTGTATGTTGTAGGGATTATGTTTCCATGTGTAGGTTTTTGGAATTATTTTTATCCATGTGTAGTTTTGGATAAATCACCCTAATATTTAATTAAAAAATAATAATCAAATATATAATGCTCAATAATAAATTACCTAAAGTATAAACTTAAAGGCAAATTGCACAAAAATATCTAAGTGAAGTTCCACATATATTTTCGTACCCATTAGATTCACGAATTATAAACATTAACTCTGTGAACTGAATATCTTACGTGTAGGAATTCTAATTTTGTATATATAAATTGTCAAAATTGAAATGGGTACTAAAATATAAGAAAAAAATTCCATTGGGTACCAAAAAATAAATGTCCCTAAACCTAACAACAAAATTTATAAAATATTAAGAAATTTATCCAAAATTATAAAAACTTGAAGAAAATTCTAAAATCTGTGCAAAAAAATTATTTTAAGGATAGACAATTTTCTCAGACGCTCTGTTTTGCGAAATAAAAATAAAAATAGGGCGTCTGAAAAAACATACAATTTTCCTCAGGAGCTCTGTTTTTGTTCAAAATAGAGCGTCTGCTCTGTTTCATACAATAAAGACGCTCTGTTTTTAAATTGTAGTTTTTGTAATTTTTTTTCGCTTATAGTTTTTTGGAATTATTTCTGAGTTTTTGTAGGTTTATTGTAAAATATTATTAGAAAAATTAGAAATAAATACTTAAAAGGTGTTGAAATTTAAGTAAAATTAATATTTAAATTAGGTTTAGGACTTGTACATTGAGTTATAATAGACGTAGCTAGGGTTAGTTACGAAAACCCTCGTAGGTGACACCAAGTGGCATGATTTGCCATAGCATGACCTGCCTTTTTTGGTCTCTCGAGATACTTATGATCAATGAAATTCACCGGAACCTTTGGAAAGGATTATACAATCCTCTACTACTCCTTCAATTTTCAAAAGATCCGCTTTCATGCTCTACATGATTTGGATAGCTATTTGGTATTCGTTCTCAATTATCACTCGTTGTATATATAAGTACTTTCCTAACTCTAAGCCCGCTTTAATTATCAAAGCTTCCCTCAGTGGTGCTGGCCTGATGCCCATAGAAGTCTTCCATCTTGCTTCTTGAGTCACACCATACGAGTTACGAATAATTATAGTCATACTTACAAACCCCTATTCCTTGACATTGACGTACACATTTGATTTTAAGGTAGTCCTCTTGTGGTGGTTTTCATTTGTGTTATCATATCATCCTTTCCTGAATTCCATTTTTAATTATGCCTTGCATCGCCCTTCGTCCCTTATGTGGTGTTGCCTTCACAAAATCGATTACTGCCGAGAGAGATAGCTTTACTACCATGTACGGGGGTTTGGTATCCCCTTGATGAACCTGTTGGTTTCGGTTGCATCATTTCCCATAGAGGATGGCTACCATCTCAGACCCATGCACTTCCTCCTTATCCACAGTGTCGATTATCATGTCTTTGAAATCAACTTGTTACGACGATGTGTGCATAGCAAAAGGGGATTTCGACCAAACCTCTATAGTCCTTGGGAACTCCAACATGCAGTGTCTTAATGATTCACCTTTCAATGCACACCCAAACACCCTTCATCAATGGATCAACCCTTGCATCGAACCTTATCTACTATTGGTACAAACCCTTCACAAGAAGAATCTGATTCGAGAGGAAACAAGGAGGGATAAGATTCAAAGCCAAAGACTTGCTAGGAGTGTGATCTCCTCGTTGAGCTGTATGGCATCAAATCGAATCTTGAAGACTTACGATAAGATGATTGCCTTGTGTAAAACCCCTTGGGATTGTCTGTCCATATTTGATAAACCCACTAGGATACTCAATATTTGTTCTATAATGTCAGATAAAAATGATCATCGTATGAGCTCTGTCCTACACTATCGGGTAATTAGGTTGATCAGGGTGTCAATTATGCTATTATACTCCAAGGTCTTTTGGTTCGAAGGTAGGCGGAAATTGGGGAGACCCGATTAAGGATCCCTAAATTCTTTGAGTTTCTGTCCTGTGCTAATCCTCCATTGAATCCCTCTTGCTAGGAGATCCCTTCTAGCCCACATGCCTCATGATGTGGGTATCGGGTTATCTCCCAATCCCTCTTGAAACGTATTGCTATTAGGGAAGTATCTTACCCATAGGATACGAGTGCTAGTGATTACGGGTTGTTGATCATGCGCTGGAGCTACTTCGCCATAAGGGCAACGGATCCTAAATCTCCCTTTTCTCTTGAATACACAGCTTCTTCCAACAAAACCAATGGATCTTTCGCTTGTCCAATTTCGATCCTTATATATAAATTTATTGCACTCTCGATGAAGTTCTTCAATTTCGATCCCAATGAGTATTTCCCTACCTGCTGCTCATAAGAGTTTGGAATCCCAATTCACCCGAGCCTTCTTCATTCAGTCACACACCCCTGAGAATATGCCTTTTAGAGAGTTGCCTACAACGATGTCATGTCGAGGTATATTCCAATGTCCTTCATGTGCTTGAAACCCAATACATGCCTGAACTCATCTTGAATCCCTTGGGTGGTCCCCCGGCTGAAGCAAATGATGGACTTGTCTCAGTTCACCATATGTCCATATGCTCTTTAAAACATATTCAAGAGCTTCAGGGTTTCCCTCACTTCTTGACCCCTTGCCATACCAAATAGAACACTATCATTTGCGAAAAGCAGGTGACTCACTTTAGTTTCCGTTTTGCACATTGAAATGCCTCTTAGTTGGCCCTTCCATTGTCTTTTATCGAATAAGTAGGATAGTCCATCTGCGCATATGATAAAGAAAAGCGAGGATAGCGGTTCTCCTTGACATAATCCTCGCGATGGATTGAAAGCTTCCAGTGGTCTCCTATTTAGCATGACTGAGAAAGAAACAGTGAAACACATCATCACATGATCAAGAAGATCTATTTAGGGGAGAATCCCATAACTTATTTTAGGAAAGACCACTCCACACGATCGTATGTCTCCGCCATATTCAGTTTTAGAGCATAGAAACCTTCTTTCCCCCTTCTCTTATTTTTGATGATGTGCATGGTCTCAAAGGAGGCTATGACATTGTCCGTGACAAGACGGTTGGCCACAAAGGCTCCCTAAGGGTCAAAAGTAACGGAAGCCTGTAATTTTCAACCGGTTAGCAATAATATTTGAAATTATTTTACAAAGAACATTACAAAGACTAATGGGACAAGATTAAGATATTTTGCTTGGTACTTTAACCTTCGACATATGGACCAGGTACGTTCGATTGATATCCTCTAAGCTCTCGTTCCCATTAAGGAAATTCAACGCTAACCTGCGTCGTCTCTTACTATGGCCCAGGCACTTAGTGCTTCGTCGACTTTGTCTTTGGTGGAAGGCTTCTTTAGAGCCTTATCTCCCTCTTTACTTAGTGTTTATAACTATTGAGAAGAGTCCTACCATACAAAGTTAACACCCTGGGACTGAAACAACTTCTTGTAGAAACTATTAACCTCTTATGCCATATCTCCTTGGGAGGATACCCATCGTCCGTTCTCAGTTTCTATGCCATACATAACATTTTTAGCTTTCCTTCGTGATGCCTGGTAATGGAAAAAGCTATGTTTTGATCACCCTCTTTTCGCAAGTCGATCTTTGCCCTTCGCAACCAATACATTTCTTTTTTATGGAGCAATGTCTCGAGGATTGTTTTGATGTCAACGAATATGTCCATATGATCTCCCTGTGCCGCTCGGGCTTTCCCCAGTTCATTTTTCTTTTCTTTGATGCTGCATCATAAGTAACCATTTTTTTTCTCTACACTACTTGTCCAGGATGACCCCCACTCTATTAGCCTTGCTGATAATATGCTCATCTACCTTATTGTTTTCAAGAGAATACCATACATTTGGATCAAGTAGGGATACTCATCGTAGTCGTCGCAAGTATCCTTATGCCTGAAGCATCGTCTAGGATTCAAGACGTTGGCCTCAATCTCATTGTTTTGCATTCTCCATTCTATTATTATTAACAAATGTTAGATGACGATCTGGTTTCATATTAGACAAAGGCTATTGGGAAGATGTTACTTCACTTCGCATTTGCTACTATGCTATCGAGGTGCTCTTATACCAATTGATGCCCTTTGACCTTATGCATCTATGTTAATCTAGGACCATTGTAGTACATATCCTCTAATCAATATGATATCAATGTATCATGAAAATTTACCTTGATACGAGGAACGGTGTAGTGTCCCTCATATTTTCTTAATTATAGAGGACTCGTTAAAGACTCTAACACATAGCCATGGTAGTGTCTGTCCGTCACCAAGTTGGGTATGTTGTGCCTATGCCTTATGCCGATGCTCCGTACATCATTCTCCATAAAAACATATAAATCTCTGTTGCGACCATTGATCATTGGTTTCCATCGCCACGTCAATGAAATATCTTAACATTTTCTAGAGCGCTACATCATTCCCTTCGTGCCGTAGTAATAGAAGCCCTCCACTTCTTCCTTTCGCCTCAGACATTACACCGTTGTTTTATCTTTTGCTCGCTTAATGCGTTCCAAGTTCCTAGCATGTAACCTAGTATCCGATAGGAAAATTAGGTGGGATCCTGTCCTCCTAAGGGCTTATTTGTAAGTTCACTCTAGAAGGGGAGGGGAGGAATGGGAGGAGGAGTTCGTGGTAGGATTACTCTAAAGTGTGGTGTTTGTAAGTTTTTGGAGGAGGGAAAGTAAAATGTTAGGGAGTATAGTGAGGCCAACTTTACTCCCTCCACTTAACCTCTCGAAATGGGGGTTTTAGGAGCGGAAGGAAAGTTACTTGGAAAAAAGACAAGATAACCTCTCTCCAAAATCATCAAAATTTTTTACAGCATTGAAATATGGATAAAAGGGTAAATTGTTATAATACTCTCCTTTATTTCCAAACTCACAAACAAGAGGAAGTAAAGTGCGTAAAGTTCCTCCTTAAAATTCACAAACAAAAAACAAAATAAAGTTATATACCTACTTTTCTTTCCATTTCTTTACTTTTTTTTGTATTTACTTCACCTTCCCTCCACTTAAAACTTACAAAGAAACCATGAGGGTGTCTTTATGAGATCGAATTAACAAGGGGTTCTCGATCCCCTGACAGTTCCACATTAATGCCATTTATTCATGGCAGCACCCCTGAAATCCTTGAGGCATCGCTAAAACACATTCTGCTACTAAAAAGGTTTGTGATATATCACGTAGAGGGATCTCTGCCTGCTTAAGACGTTTGACCTCATTTTTCATATCATCTTGCCTTGGTCGTTTACTACACCATTGGGTCACATCCGATTCTTCGCACTGTATTGGAGCTTGATTTCTGATAACTCGAGTCCATTTTTTTTTTTGTTTCTAAAAGTTGATTTCTTGGCCCATATTATTTCTGGGTTGTGGACAATCATTTATTTCGTTTAGAACCGTCCGCTTTGGGTGTACGATCCAAGACTGCTTGAATAGCTCTCCTTCCGTGGCCCAATCATTTTCCATCCTAGATGGTCATCAGTTGCAGTCCCCTTCTCCTTTTGATTCTGTAGATTTTTTTTCTCCTTTACATTATTCTCTTTTCAATGATTCATGCACCACTTTCCTTGTTTGAGACCACCTTCCTTAACTATCAAGTTTGACTTTACTTTCAGAAAATGTTTCGTACCTTTGCACACTATCGGAGTTTCTGTTGTCTGGTTAGTCGGACTCGTCGAAAAATTTGTTTATGAGATCTTCTCCTTCACTGATCTATCCATGTTGTTGCCATGGATGCTGTGTCCCTCCCACATAGATACGAAACAATTAAAACCCTTCTTCGTTGGACTTAACTTAAGCCATGAGTCGTACTACAAATCGTCCTGTTGAGCTTGGATGTCATCATGTACCCAGTTTGGTTGTATTGCACATTTCGATACTTAATGACCTACAACACCGCATCGAATGTAGACATTATGGAACCGTTCATTATTCAGACATGATTGCCATCCATCTTATATCCTGCTCCACGATACAGTACATTATTCCTTGGAGTAAAGGCTTCCCTAAGTTGGTGCTGATCTTTAACCGAAACTTCATCTCAATGGGTCTTCTTTTCTCGTTTGTATTTACCTCAATTATGATGCTCAGTTCTCTCTTATTGTTTCTACCACCCTACTTCATAGCCCACACATAGGCAAATTATCGCGTTAAATCCAAATCGGGACCTCTCCAAATGAGTACTCTCATAGATGCTTTGAGCCCTTATATTCCGTCAATGCAAGCAAATTGTATTCATAGTGTCCCGGTCCGCCTTTCATAGCTTTCTCCTTGTCTTGTAGGTGTTAAAGTAGAAGGGAAAATAATTGGAGCCCATCTTCTTCCAATCTACAGCTTTCTTTACCACCCAGTTCTTTATCACCGATCCTTTCAAGACATCAATCGATATCTCTCACTATAGGAAAAATTTTCCTACGATTTGAAGGTTGTCTTCTAGTTCATCCCCATCAATGTCATTAACCGAAAGAACCACACATACACTTTCAGATGTTGTTAGCTTTAGTTTCCTCCCGAGTTCTTCGATACACTCTTCCATCCCATTCTAAGTGATCGCTCTCTATTGATTTTGACTAACAAAATCCCTAGGAAAGGTGAATGTTCAGCCCCACACGGGGGAAGGAGCCGTAGCCTCCTCGGTAACCCTGGGAGCGGATTCTTCATATTTGACGAGGATGTAATTTTGTAGTAGACTTACGATTTTATTCTTTTGGTGCGCTATTCTTTTCTCCAAAAGGTGAATTGTTGGTTTGATGAATCTCGAGGGGCACAGACTTAATGTACACGATACAATGAATAATCAAGAAAGCACATCAATTCCTCAACTACGGTTATAGGGGATTTACTATGAGAAAATCATTGCATTGTTTGGTGCAAAGGTCGCAGTGTATGTAGAAAAAGTACACTAAATGCAGGACAAACTGCACTGTTTCATAGAATTGACAAACTGTCATCATTGTTGCGACGATAATGACGGCGACGATGGAAGTGATGATGATCGCATTAGAGATTGGAAAATATTTAGGTTTAGGGTTTGTGGTTTGATTATTTTAATAAATGGAAACCATGAGTTTGACAACCCTTTTTATTCAATTAATGAGATTCAATTTATAATTTAATGCTATTTTTTTTATCATCTCTAACTATGCAGGGCACGCGTCAATATTCTAATTATATATATATAAGAATATAAGAGAGAGAGAATTCTCAATAAGTTCCCAAAACTAATCTTATTGACCTATTGATGTGTGTGTTAACATGCATTGTTTTCTTTTTCATTGTCGTGCGTGGTGTGCACAGCCGTGCAACATGAAGTTCGAAATGTTGTTGAGCACAATCAACGAAGGGCGTGTCTACCTGGCACAAGCCCTACACGGCTGCTAATCTGTATATCCTACCTTTGCTATTTTCAAGGAAATTGGTTATCTTACCTTGCCTATAAATACTCACGATCTAATTTCGGAGAAGACATCATGATACACAGTTCTTCATCAGAGGAAAGTTGTCGTTCCACGTTCGTGCCTCTCTTTTTCACGAAGATCACCAAGAGTAACATCAAGGGAGATAAAGATCTACGCGATGCCACAATTCTATCATCGAAGAGATCGTCATCCTGCCATCGTTTAGACCAATCATCATTGGTCTAGGGTTTTGTATCTCTTCTACTATCCATTGTAACTCATAATAACCTACTTTGATCTTTTGATGTATTGTTCCTTATTCGATGTGACAATCGTAGCTTAGATTATTAGTATGGATAAGTGATTAGAGCTTGTTCATGGATTTTAAGAGACATACCTCTGAATTTTAATTGTTTTATGTTCAATAGACTATGGTATCATGTTCTTGTGTTGATGTTCTATCAGTTGCTTGTTATTCATGGTTCGATTGACCATCTAGGTATGTTAACGATGTATGTGTGCAGTTAGTCATTCTTGTGTGCTTAAAGTTATTAGCAAAACATTAGTTAATTCATTCTTGTTTGGTTATCCTATCTACATGAGAATATGAATATAAATCTTTGTTAGGTTAATATTATAGGGTGTTGAGCTATATGTAATAATACGACATGAATATTGATGTTATATTCTCGTTTGGACATAGATAATCATGCTAGTTGATCATGTTATGCTCAAGGGTAATCATAATTAAATTGCTCATTACTTATTCGTTGAAATAAGTTACAACACCCACCATAGGAGAACATGAGATGAAAATGGTAGTCTATGACTAAAATCCCTGACGAGTGACGATCACTTGATTAAACTCTTCAGAAAACTCAAACTAAACCATTCTTAATTTATCATATTGTTTTGTTGTATTTTATTTTAGTCGTTCCTCCCCTTAATTTTTAGAAAATTATAAGATTATCAAGTAAATTCACGAAATCTATAATAGGCTGTTCTCTATGGGATCGATTTGTACTCATCAGTGTTATATTTTTATTGCAATCATAATGAGTGAAGTAGTGTGATATATTTCAATTTGTTGTGTCTACGATAGCACCGAACAATCTTTGGCTCGGTTGCAAGGGAAAGATGTGAATTAATTTGCTTATCTACTGTTTTTTCTTTTTATTTTATTTTTATTCCTCATGAATTGACAGTATTACATATGACTAAGGAGTGGGCGAAGAACAGGAGATAAAGTTTAACACATCGCCCGTGAGTTTGAAGAAGGACGATTTGAGCATCCAAGCCCGCCAAGAATATAAGATGAAGCATCATTTCATTAGAGGAATCGAATCGTCAAATTGGTGAGACCTTTTCAATTTTAGATAAGTCTGTTAATCAGAACACCCAAAATGCTGTCGTGAATGGTCAAAACGTGCAAAATGCATAAATTTCTGAAAACCATGAAGTTGATAACCATATACTTAGACGGTTAGCTGAATATGATGATAGTAATGAACCTTTCATTGTGTATTATTATGTTTCCTTATAGGCAAAAAAAATTTATAAACTCAATTATGGATTTTTACAAAAATTATTAACTTTTCATAGCCTGCCTAGGTACTTGAAAGAATTTAGGGTAGTTTTTACTAATATGAAACCCGATGGAAGCTAAAAGCCTCTCTATTTTGTGTCCAAGATTTTGCTAAACGTTGGCTCCGTGGCTTTCCGAAGGAAACCTAATACATGGGGGCAAATTCAATCTTTTTTCCTCGATAAATATTTTCCCACATCTCAAACCGTAATTGTTCAAAAACAAATATGTTCAAAAACAAATTTTACACGAATATTGGAAACATTTCAACGTCTTGTCTCAAGTTGTCCCAATCATCAGTTTTTTGAAAACCTTTAATCAGATATTTTTATCAAGGTCTTTCAGCCGCAGACTGTGGTCTGGTTGATCAGCATGTGGTAGTGATCTTCAAGATAAACAACCATGTGTTCTACAACAAATTTTTTTAAAAAATGACCGCTAATTCTCAATATTCAAATCACGAAAGTTTCAATAATCCCCCACCTAGATTCGTTTAGCAGAAATATCATAACTAAGTTCCTTGAAAGTCTAATGAACCATTCTAGAGGAACTTGTTAAAGCAATGTACAGAAACTCAACAAACTTCTAAAAAGAAGATTGCTTAAGCATCTCCAATGTTGAAAATCGAGCGAGCTAACTCACTCAAGAAATGAACATATTGAAATCTTAAATATCTAATTAACTCCCTTCCCATCCTCTAAATCAGCATGAAAATGCGAGTGCAATCATTTTGAGAAGTGTGAAAGAGTTGAAAGAGCTTGAAAACATAAAATCAAAGCAAGTTGAGAACAAATTGGAAGTGAATCCAACCAACGATTCTGATACCAACAAAAATGATTCCTGAGACTCTGAAAATCCCAAACAAGGTCAAGTTATTGTCAAGAACACTAATCCTCTATGTCCTAGCCATTTGGCCAAGGCAATAAAGCAGGACGATGAAAAAGACATTTTTTAACTTTTCGAGAAAGTTGAAGTTAACATTCCTCTATTAGAGGTAATCAAACAAGTTCATAGATTTGTCAAATTTCTAAGAGAATTGTGAACTAATAGAAGATGACTAAAGGGAAACGAACGTGTTATAGTCAGAGAGAATGTTTAGCTATTTTACAAAAGTAACTTCCTCTCAAACAAAATGACCCTGGTATGTTCACAGTACCATGCATTATAGGGAATGTCGAAATTATAGCATGTTACTGGATTTGGGAGCATCGATCAATGTATGATTGTCAATAACCCCTTCAATCTCGAACCTTTGGAACCAACAGGGGTTGTCATATAACTAGCTAAAATTGAACAAATGTTAAATCATGAACGAATATTACCATCTATAGTCAATCACCTAAATTGAAAATTGAAACCATTACCACCCCATCTAAAATATGCATATTTGGGTGATGGGGAGGCATTATTGGTCATCATTTTTAGCAAACTATTTCTTGATGAAGAAGAGAAGTTAGTAATTGTGCTTGTATCACAGAAAAGAGGTATTGGATGGACTATAGCCAATATTAAAGGGATGAGCCCTTCCACTCGAATCCAAGGATCTATCTTGAAGAAAATGCTAAATCATCAAGAGAAGCTCAACGTTGCTTGAATCATCCCATGATGGAAGTGGTTAAAAATAAGATTCTAAAATCTTAGATGCTGGAGTAATTTAACTAATCATTGACTCTGAAGAAAACTGGAATGACTATTGTTGATAATCCGGATGGTAAAATGATTGTGAATCGAGTCCAAAATGGATGGAGAGTGTGCATTGATTATAGGAAGCTTAATGCTTCAACAAGAAAAGATCACTTTCCACTTTCGTTCGTGGACCAAATGCTTGAATGTTTGACCGATCGTTCATATTACTGCTTTCTTGATCATTATTTTGGTACAATCAAATTTTTATCATCCCAGAAGATCAAGATAAAATCACATTCATATGTCTATTTGAGACATTCGCTTATCGAAGGATGCCCTTCGGTTTATGTAATGCCCAACTACATTTTAAAGATGCATGATGTCTATCTTTTCTGACTATATTGCTCATACGATTGACGCCTTTATGGATGACTTCTCAGTCTATGGTGATTCTTTCAAATATTCTCTCAGAATAGAACTCATGTTTGATAGATGTGTAATTCTCAGAGTTATAATAAATAGCCGAGAGGAGAGGTGAGTAGGATATTTAAAAAAATTTCCTTCTCAACTTAGTGTAGTCCTGTCTTGGTTTGTATGCACTAGGTCTACTGCAGACTTGCGGAACTAGTAATTCTAAGATATGAAATGAAATGAAATTGAGTCCTTTGGACTTTGTCTCTTTTGTGTCCAAGGGATATTTTATCAATTCTAAGACATGAAATGAAATACAATAAAAGACACAATGATTTATATTTGTTCAGAAAATCTTTGTCAAATGACCAAAGAAGGCTTAGTCTAGTCTTCCCTTGGTGACCAGTGTAATCAAGCCAAGAGGTGAGTTCACTATCTCTTTGGCTTTGGCTTACAAAGAAACACCTTAAAAGTTTATAACTTGCTAAGAGAAGAACCAAGGACCTTGCACAGATCAACAAATGACTCTACTACAGCTTGTGTTTTTGAGGTAGACTAGTGAACTCCTTCCTTCAAATCTTCAATCATAGCTCTCGAGAACGATTGCCAACTAACTCGAGAATGTTTTTAGCTTACAAATGAATCTCGAAATCATCATCAACCTTCTCAGAGTGAAAACAATCCCCTTTTATAGAGGTCAAAGGATTAGAACTCGTGACTGTATTGTATGATTTTGGCAGCTGTCTGTTTGTCCCCTGTACAAATCCTTAATGATGTTGGCAATATTCCCTTAAAAAAGTCTTCAACCTCATATAGATTTTCAAAACTCAAATCTTTGATATGACCATTTCCTAGATCCTTATCCAATCACCAACCAGCTCTGCTGCATCCCTGGTTTGCTTCGCTTTTGCTTGTACTACGAGCCAACTATGTTGTATCCAGTCTGTTGCATTGTGACTTGTGCTTGATACTGAGATTTTGATCCTAGATCTTGACAGATTTATGGTCTTTTTTTTCCATGTTCATTCCAATTACTTATCTAGAACTTTTTGAAGTAGTCTGCATTCAAGTGATCCACGTTGGTCCTTCCAATTGTGATCATCTGCTGCAAGCTTCCTAGACTGCAACTTACTATCCTACCTCTTAACTGATGTGTGCATAAACACAAATAATTTCTTTATTCTAAGTATTTGTTTTATTCCTCTTGTATTGTCTATTTTATGTTTTTAGCATCTTTTTATCTTGGAATGTTGGTACTGCTGCGTTTTTATGTTTTGGACAGTTTGGTGCGAAGTTTAGAACAAAAATGAAGAAGGATGAGAAAAATGGCAAAGTCATGAGCTCAAACGTTGGATTTCATGTTTTATCAATGTTTCATGTGCTTCGAGAGTTAATTGATGTGTATGAAATCACACATCATTTCGTTATTTTAAACGTTTGTTTTTATTCCCTTTAAATTGTCTAAATTGCA
>JAOVYX010020034.1:0-17586 GCA_035668315.1 Drosera spatulata
CTGCGCGACGCCAAAAATGGGAAACTAGAGGTCTCTTTTGGACCTGGGCAAGGAGCTCTAGTGGTTGAAGCTCATACGACAATGGCCATCGCCGATTTAGGGGACTTGGCGGTGCCAAATCCAGCATGGCTACCGTTGATCTATCATTTTCCCGACGAGGGTCCTTACAAGATTATGGACATGCCATTGTTGATAGCTCAGGTCACTAAATTCAGCTGCGGAGGCTTCTCCTTGGGGCTAAGAATCTGTCATTGCTTGTGCGACGGTCTTGGAGCAATGCAGTTCATACATGCCTGGGCTGCGACGGCTAAAGTAGGCAGCCTGGTCACCTGTCCTAAACCACGGTGGGATCGTGAATTCTTTCGTCCTAGGAACCCACCGCGTATAACTCAGCGACATCTTGAGTTCATGAGCATTGAGGACACGTCGAGCCTAACGAGATCCCTTTTGCAAGTTAAGACGGTTCAGAAATGTTATAAAGTTAGACGAGAGTTCCAAGATCAGATCAGAGCCCTGGCTCAAGGTAAGAACATCACTCCTTTCTCCTGCTTCGAGGCCATGACGGCTCATGTGTGGAGATGTTGGGTCAAGGCGCTCGACATAAAGCCAGTTGACTTCGAGATGCGTCTCTCGTTTGCTGTCAACATGCGCCAGATTCTCAAGGACCCTCCATTACAGGACGGGTTCTACGGGAATGCATTCTGCATCGCCTGTGCCAAGAGCACAGTCCAGGCGCTTGTCGAGGGATCACTGTCAGACACGGCTCATCTGGTCCACGAGGCCAAAGTCCGTGTTACTGAGGACTACTTGAGATCCACCATCGATTACATAGAGATCAGTAGGCCAAAAAGGCTTGAGTTCGGAGGGAAACTAGCGGTGACGCAATGGACAAGGTTTTCGATGTATGAATCTGCTGATTTCGGATGGGGAAATCCAGCTTATGTTGGACCAATCGATCTCACAATAACACCGCAAGTCTCGCTCTTCCTACCTGTCGGAGAATTTGGTTCCGATGGGACAATGTTGGTCTGCATTTGCTTGCCGGAGTCCGCTACCAGAAAATTCAAAGAGTTCTTCTATTTCAACTAGCACAGACGCGACAAACAAAAGCCTGGGATCGGTATAATAATTCGTCACAAGCCTATGGGCCAAGTCTTTTGTTTTGAAGTTCTCCCGGTATGACCAAATATGATCATGTAGTGTAAACCCCAAGCTTTGGTATCTTCCCTTCGATGTATAAAAATCTTCCTATTGTACAAGAATCAAAGTTTTTGCAACTTATTCAACTGTACAGACCACATTTCACCTATCTACTATCACACGGGAAAAGAATCGTAATTCATACTTACAACGAACCGTTGTTTCCCATTTGCCCTACAGTCGAATTTCTCGAGCCACTGTCAATCGTGGCTTCCATGGACATGGATGGTGAAAGTACATTGATTTAGCCAAATGATCTAATCCAGAAAGCTCCAGGTGAGTTTAGCCAATCAAGCGCTTTTGGCATCTCAAGTTTGCTGGACGGAGTTTGTTAGATCCGAAGGCTCCTCGGTGCTTTCACTAATCACAGATTTGCAAAGGGGGCATGAAGCATTCATCTGCAGCCATCTATCGACACACTCTGCATGGAAAAAATGAGAGCAGGGTAACTCCCTGAGCTCATCCTCGTCCATGTATCTAGCGAGGCAAATGCAGCATACCTACATCACTCAAAAAAGTAAACTCAGACATGCACGGTATGTCTAAAACGAGTGTGGAAACCTATCTGTCAAGAACTAAAACATAAGGATAACCAGACTATATGAACAATTGTAGTAGTAACAGGACTTACAGCATCCTCGCCGGAGATGTCACGCTCCTTTTCTGTTCCGACCCCAATGATCCCACCTGGACCGCTCTCTTCCTCGGTATAATTTTCAAGACTATCATCCTGATCTTCTTTCTCCTTTGCCTTAAATTTATAGGTTGGTAGGGAATTGATTGATTCATCACTAGCTCCATGGATTTGACTCTGATCCTCACGGATACCAAGGAATGATATTATGCACGGCAAACAGCAGCACATCATCGCACACAGGATGAACGGCATCGCATAACCAATGCAGCTCAAGGTAAGATAAACTATACATAACCTGAAAACCAGGAAAAAAAACAAAAAACAAAGAAATCAGGATATGGTCGGAATTAAAACTATCAAAGAGATTCCTACGTAGTAACATATACAAGTGACAAAGCATGATACCTGTACAAGTTGGGAGCCTCTGTCCCAGAGGAGCGCCCACCAAAGATCCACACATTGCCAGTCACGAACCAAACTGCAAAGAAGCAATCTAATGCCATCTTCACATGTTCGGCGAGCACATTTAGCCTGCACGGAAAAAATTGGATTAAAACATCAATCACAACATTAGACGAGAAACAACATAAAGGAAACATGGTCCCTCGGATAGTAGGCGCCTCAACCTCCCAATAGGAGGAAAGGGAAATAAAATTCCCTGCTTAGTTTAAAGTTTGAGGTAGAAATAAAAATGGTCCTTCTCAGGACGATTGGCTTCGGCCAATTCTCAATCTGGAAACCCTTAAGAGACATGAAACACATGCCGATAATAATGCAGAAGTTTAAGAACAGAAAATCAAGTCTAAAGATTATATCATGCATAAACCGTTTTGGACAGGATTCGATGCAACACTAACAAGTAACAGCTTAACATTCTAAAGCTATTCTGCTATTAAACGCATAAGAGAAATACAACCACTTGTCTCCCACAGTTCGACATATATAATTATCAACTCAAAGTGAAGAAACCAAATGTAACAAAAAAACAAAAAAAAGGTTGACACACATTTTCTCCTAAAATGCTCTTATCCAATCATCAAGTTTGAGGAGAGACAGAATAAAGGAGGTTCTTATCATTACAGTCAATAGATCCAAGATCAAGTCCATGAGTTACCTCGGATTTCCAACTCGGCCTGTCTGACTATTTTGTCTGGATGTGATGTTATGAACCTCAGTCTCTGATGACTGACCCAGTGATATTGTAACATAAGAACTAGGATCAGATGCCGAATTCTCTTCTGAATCTCGACTTAATTCAGCGGAAACTTGGTCAGTAGCCCGGCCTCGATGAAGACAACGCCAACACATGACAGGTACACTTACAAAACATCCAGCAGTATAACCAACAACCCAAGCAAACAGCGGAGCTCGAGGATGCTCGTGTCTCGACAGACACAAAACTACTATAGAAGCTATAATTTGGCCTAAGGTGAATAAAATCTCAATGGATATCCAAAATCCAGAATCAAATGGGCTCCAACGGCGACGAACGCGTTCCTCATTTCTCCTCATGAATGAGGAACTCCTAGAATTTGTCCTTGTAGCAGATGATGAAGATGATCGGCTCACAGGGGCTTGATCACTGGTTGTCGCTCTTTCGGCATGAGCTGATGAAACTAAACCATGTGAAAGCTCCGAGTCAGCTGAGTTAGACGTTGAGGTCTCTCTGCCTCTATCTATGTGAATTATATGTTCCTGGTTTACATTGGTATCACTCATCTCCCTGAGCAACGGGTACTGATCAGTTTGGCTCTCACGTATTGGTTCTTCGGACAAAACAGCCATAAACTTCCACCAATTTCTACAGGATAGGACGATATAAAAAGCCCTTATCCGCTTCACTTGCCTCCTCTCAGATCTATACAGCACGCAAGTGTTTTCTCCGTCTTAGTAACTCACCACGGCCCTGACAATAGATATATTTCAGGAGAGGTATTATCCTACTTAAACAGCATTAGAAAGCTCCAATTTCTTCGATTTCGAGATGGAGAACATTGTCACAGATTTCAGCATAATCATCCCTCACACATACATCTTCAATGAAACCGAGGAAACAAATCAGTCATCGAAGCTGAAGCAGAAACATATCTGGTTCCTGAACAATGCCAAAAGGGTTAAGTCATCATTTGCCCTCTCACCAACAATGAAGCAAAGAATATAGGCAACTCATACAAAATGAGATTCATAATGAAGCAAACATTATATTCCCAGTGAAAATCTCCAAACCAACCCGACAAAGGACTTCAAAACCCTAATCACCAATTGGCAAACCCAAATTCACCAGAACATCAAAATCAACAAAGAAATAGCTCAACCCAAATCAACCCATCAAGCATTCCTCCTATCTAAGCAAAAGCCATCTCATTCCTTCAAATCCCATCAACCTAATCTCAATCAAAACCCCAAATTGCAACAAACAAATGAATGAAATCAAGCATAAATTACAAACCTAATGTGAAAACTTCAGCTCAGCACAATGATTTCAATTTCAATAAACCAAAAAATCAAATGGGCAATGTCGGAATGCTAATTCATAGAGAAGAATCGTTTACCATTGGCATTCGACCTTGTTAATCAAGAATTTGATGGCCCACCAACCAATTCAACGCCAAATGCAAAAAGGAATAAACTTTGGAACAAAAAAAAAGATTTAGGGAAATATTTTGAAGATGAAGAATTAGAATGTCCCAACGGAAACTCACCAATGAATTTTCAGGAAGTGGGTTTGACAAAGAGATGGACGAGGAGGAAAGTGATTTGAGCTTTTCATTTCTCTTTTTGACTCCTTTTCTATTTATATATATATATATATATTAAAATGGATTTAAGAATAAAATGTTATTTTGTCAATGATCAATGATGAAGATGAAATGATTTAAAAATTTTAAAAATAAAAATAATTTAAAAAAAATCTTTATATAATTTAATAATATATAATTCATATTTTGAGAATAATAAGTTCTTCTTTTTTTATTAAAATTTTATAAATTGATTTTTCTTCCTCTACCCATGACTTGAACAAGGAATCAACGCTCCACTTGCGTCGACAACTATGTTCAACTGAAATGTGACAATTGAGTTGGGTGTCCAAGGAATAAGCTTTCAAGCACACGATTAATGGTATCATTCGACCTGTGTGAGTCAATCCATGTTAATGGATTATGAGCATTATTTTTACTAATAGATTTTAATAACAAAAAATATGATGAGCTTGTGTTGTTGTGTTGTTGATGTTGTCTTTTTTTTTTTTTTTAATTATAAGTTTTATTTAGTATCATTGTCTTAATCTGTGAAAATAAAAAACAATAACAAAAATAAAAAATCAATAATGAAAATAAAAAAACATAAGTAAATGTCATGTAAAGGAAATCTTGAATAATGGACTCAAATGAAACAGAAAATAGACACTGAAAATCTTTTTTTTTAATATCTTAATTCTGTTTCATCTATTTACAAAACAAAAATGAATATCAAATATTTCTATTTCATCAATCAATAAAACAAAACGAAATAAAAAACACCAAACAGATCCTAAGCAAGCTCATGTTTGCTTGAACCTGTTGATTCCACTAAACGGACTCCATCTTTTACTATTTATGTCTTGTTTATTATGCACCTGTTCAACATAAACTTGTTTCAATATAAGCAAAGTTTAACTGTAGTGGGCTCATGACCAATTATCCAGCTCTTGGACTCATCTTAACTGGGCTGTACAAAACACTATCCATATGGGCTGGGCTTTTACTTGCAAAACTAGGTCCGGTGATCACCAAACCCAAATACAAATCACAACGTGCATCCTCGTTTCTTGGGACTTTATAAATTTAACACGACCATGACCATGACCATGACCCACTAGGAGTAGTTTTCACAATCAATGATAGCACCGTTAATGTAGTTGTACGACTACTAAAAGTGATGTATAGAATTTATGTGACGTTACACTGTTTACAACTTTTTAGATTCCACAGTTTGATCGATGGAGTAGTATCTGAATAGAACTAAACCTACCTCCGGCCTAACTAAGGGGACATGATCCTCAAAACTTCTGACCGCTACAGTTTGCCCTATTATGATCTTTATGAAAAATTGAAGATAATATATCAAGAAAATTGATAATAAATAACATATAAATTTAACATGAAAAATTCGAGTATCAGAAAAAAAAATCACAACATGTAATCATAAACCGTAATAATAAAACACTATATAAAGATAGAGGATTACAGATCGTATTAGACCAATTTCAACTCATCAGATCGAGTACTTATTATATTAATAGACCCATTAAAAAAAGATTTAATAAATCTAATCTTCACAGATATTGTTCGAAGCACAGTCCGTGTGCCTGATGCATGGTCTACACGAGCCATGTCCAGTGCTTCCACTTAGGCATGAGGCACAATTGTGCGGCAGAACGCACGGTCTTCAGCCCGTGCTCAGGGACGTCAGGAAATCAGGATGCATGCTCATACGTCCTGTCGCATGGCCCATGCTTGACGCTTCAACTTTCCATTCTTTGAAACGTCGTTTTTTTCATATAATCATACCGGCACATGACTATATCATTGGAACCCCTACCGAATCAACATAATGATATCAATTTAGGACGTAAAGTAATCGACAATTTTAACATCTCAAACTGCATCATCCTAACCATATTTAAACAAAAATGTGTGGTTATAAACTTAGTGTAACCATACCTAAAATGTCCACCATTTATTGGATGTGAAATGTTGCATATACATGAGCTTTCAGTTTTCCCATGCCCTGTTACCTACATTGCAAATGCATGTTCATCACATCATTATCAACCATCACATTTTGGCCAATAAATGGGTATCTGTTGCCAGCAATGACATGCACATGATCTGGCCTGCCTCACACATTGATTCATGCTGTAATATATGGTCAACTCGATTGGAAAAGGAGATGGAGATTAACATTTGTCATGTAGCTTCATTGGCATGGGCTTTTTAATCACATTGATTTATTGTATGCAAATTTGATTCCAACAACGTCCATTATATGTTGGATTCAGATAACTTCTTCTCCATCCGTCAAGAGCCCATATACTAGTCTAATTGTTTTTCGATTTTGAGTTACAATCCTGAGGTTAAATAAGATATCTCAGCTCAATAGATATATCGTCATACTCCATCAATTCCATAAAAAATATAACACTTAACAATAACTCATTATTTATTATGTATTTTGATACGTTTGATACGAATTTTATTTTGACTCGGGATTATAATACGTAACTAAAACCATCTTTCATGTTTCACGATAATTGTATAAAAAATATTATTTGTTCGTATCGCGGATCATCCGTAATGTAACTAACTTTATTATTTATGTGACAAACGTTACGTTTTTCATGGAACAGAGGAATATATATTATATAACCCAAATTATATGTTTAGGTTCAAGGAACTGGATCCTCGATTGTTGGCAGTCCAACAGCACCAGCATTGTTACTGTGTGTTTTTTTTTATTTAGCAAATATGAAAAAAAAAAGAAGCAAAACCCCCTATTAAGAAAATATCAACCCTTAAAAAAATAAAACCTAAAAAAAAAACTTCATAAAAAAACTTTATAAAAAATTAAACCCATAAAAAATCGAATCAAAAAACAAAAATAACCTTAAACCATCAAACAAACATGAACCATTGGATTTTAATCATTGGATTGAAAATCCAATGACCCAGATCATCAATTGCACCGATGCTATTGTTGAAAATCCAACGGCCTAGATCATCAACTGCACACAATAACGATGATCCCCAGGTTCAATGCTCAAAGAATCGTTCAATATCTTATGTTTCAATTGAAACGCCTTAATCGTCGGAGTATTATCGATAGAATATGAAGGAAAGCTTTAATTTTCATTAAATGAAACGTGATGCTTGTTTTTTTAGAAACATTTTGAAATATACATTCCTATCGTTTCTGTGATGTTTGATTGGTTATAAAAAATAAAAAATAATTTTAAAAAAATCTACGAGGATACCTTGTTGATGT
Organism: Drosera spatulata; assembly: GCA_035668315.1. NCBI lineage: Eukaryota > Viridiplantae > Streptophyta > Magnoliopsida > Caryophyllales > Droseraceae > Drosera > Drosera spatulata. The sequence goes on from JAOVYX010020034.1 coordinate 7,862, forward strand.
ACTAACGTATTTTCCAAAAATATAAAATATCACTACTACTAAATAAGTATGCAGCAATTATTCAACAAAAAAAAATCTATGTTGTAATTACGATTCCCCCTATTTATGATGTCATCAACTCATAATAAATAAGGTATCTTATAGTATGAGCGATAATAAACTTACATTTTCTTCATTTACTAATAACACTACTGATTTATTGAGATATGTGTAAATTACCCAAGAAGTTCTCTTTTTCTTTTCTATTTACATATAGGTGGTACGGTATTTCTTTTTTTCTTTCTTTTTTTTTTTTTTTACACAAATCAGTTCTTTTTTCTTTTTTTTAAACTTAAACACACTTCTATACTGAATTGCCCTTATTGTCTTTTATCTCTTTCCTTCTTCGGCTATCAATCAGATCTTTCCCTTCCCTAAATTATTTGCTATTTCATCTCCATCCAATAAAACTCTAGCCGTCGAACTCATTCTCATCAACAATCACGCCTGAATCTACAAATCTAGAAACGAAAATCACTATTAATCTCTAATTCGTCGTTGTGGTTGATCGGAAATCAGAAATCGGTCAACAAAAAATTCAAAAAATTGATGCTCGATCAGGCCTTAGAGTTTGCCATACGACAACAACATCATATTGATGCCCACGAATCAACAATAAAAGCAAGTCTATAAGCTCGTTATCGACGTCCAGCACCACCTTGATGCTCGAGGAACGGTGTGCCATCTCATTGTTTTGCGTAATAGTGCGCGAGTAACAATGCATTGGTGGAGATTCCGCTTGATTTATAAAAGTGGAGAGAAAGGATCTGACGACGGTAACGTACCTTGATGCTTGAGGAACAGTGTGCAACAAACAGTGCTCGAGGATCTTGTTTGAAGGTGTGTTTATTGAAGAGTTTGATTTGAGCCTTGCTTTTTGAAATTATCCGATGGATCTATGAGCATTGTTTGTGGATTTGTTGAAGAAAGAGATCGAATCAAGCACTATTTGTGAATCGACGATTCATCTTGAAACAATGTCATCTTTTTGAAGCATGGTTTTTAAAAAATACACACTATATTTGGATATGCAAGCACTGTTTGAATCAGAAACGACAACGGCCACATGGCGACAACGACGGACAGCGACGACCATTACTGAGTTAGTTACATTTTTAAGGTTTTAAGATGATTATTGTAAATTATAATCCCATTATAATAAATCATGTTATATTAAGGATAAATTAGATTATTATTCAAAATTTTGAATTAATTAATAATAAAATTTTATATTATAATTTTATTAATAATTAATAAAATAAATATAACTAATTTATGATTCTCTCGTAGGATAAATTTTGATGCATACCATCATCACACGCAAAAAAAGTTGTGGACATCGACGGTGTGGGGCCAGCCGGCCAGGTGGGCTTTTCGTATAAAGCACATCGGCAGCTCGTTTCCGCCCATCTCTCTCTGTGCCGTGTCGGAAATTTTCTCATCAAATCCACTTTCTCCCAAAAAGCCCAAAAAAAACAAAAACAAGTGCGAAAAAATAAAAACAGAAGCATCGAGACGAGACAGCCACACACACACACACAGAGAGAAAACGAAAAACCCACAAACGAAGACGACGAAGAAGAGTCAGAAACGACATCTGTCTCTCGATTCGATTCGTTTCTGCACTTTCTGAATCTTCTCGTATCTCGAATCTTCTCATCGCCGCCGCCGACGCCGCCGCCGTCGATTCGTTTCAGGTATATGCGTTGCGTGGTGTTGACATCGTCATTTCTTTCAATTGCAGGATCTGTTGATTCTTCTCTGTTGTTGATTTTGATTGTGGATTGTGATTGTGTGGTTCGTGTCGGCGAGGTTGTACGGAAATGACGGATAATGCGGTGGTGTTTCGAGAAATGGAGACCAGATCTGTGCATTGATAACATTCAAACGCTGTTTTCACTTTTCCTTTTTTTTCCCCCTTTTTTCATTTTTTGTTGTTGTTTTGATTCGGCTGCGTCTCCAAACTTTGATTTCTGTTTCGATTGTTTCGGTGGCAATGCCTTGAATATGAGTTTTTATCCCGATTTTTGAGTGATTCTGGCGAATGTGTAGGAATTTGAATTTTCAAAGCTTAATGTTGAGATTTGCTTCCAAAATTGCTGATTTCATCATGAGGTTTTGATTTCCTTGTTTGATTTTTGATAGATTTGTCGTGATCGGTGTCGGAATCGGAATATTATTGGACAATTGCATGGATTTCTCAGTTTCCGTTGTTCGCCGACTGAATTGCGAAGCGTGGAATATTTTGTGCTGAATTTTTTATTTGTCTGTTTAATCCATTCGAATTCTTCTCTATCCGAAATTGTGACTAGATTATATCAATTTTACATGATAGAATTGTTTATGCATGTTGATTACTAGCATTTCGCGTTATCATATAATTCTGTGTTGGAATTGTTGTTTATGATTCGAAATTCGACGATTTGCGGGCCTCGTATGAAAAATTGGATCTCGGAGCAGCAGAATTGGATTTACTATTAACACAGTGCAAATTGGATTGTAACTTGTTTAATGTAGGGGGGAGGCATTGGCAATGGACCACTGAGGCAGGTGCACAAAGATGTTGATGTTGTAACCCCATCTCCGTACCTATTTGTTGCAATTAGGTTGATTTATTAGGAGGCTGAGTTGGGTTATATAGAGCATTCGACCGATTGGTTATTCGATTTGTGGGGTTTTCGGGATTTCGTACATCATGGTTGCCACGGCTGCAACTTCTGCATTCCTCTCCATTGCGCCATTGCCTTCTGAGTCGGCCTCAAAGGGCACTTCCACGGCTGGAGTTGGTGGGAGAGCGAGTTTGGACCCGTGTGGTATTAGATCATCCAAGTTTAAGGGTTTGAGTGTGAAGGCCAATGCACAAGCGACACCAAAGGTTAATGGGACGCCGGTTCCTGGTCTGTCTTCTGGGCTGGAAGGGAAGAAGAATGACGAAGAGAGTGGGAGTAGCTCGTTTCGCTCTCCCAGGACTTTTATTAATCAGTTGCCTGATTGGAGCATGCTTCTCGCTGCGATCACAACGGTGTTCTTGGCGGCTGAGAAGCAGTGGATGATGCTTGATTGGAAACCTAGGCGGCCTGATATGCTTGTTGATCCGTTTGGTATGGGACGGATCATTCAGGATGGACTTGTGTTTCGACAGAACTTCTCGATAAGATCCTATGAGATAGGGGCAGATCGAACGGCCTCTATAGAAACATTAATGAATCATTTACAGGTACAACCTGCTGTTAGTATTGTTCTCGTTGTTATAATAGTTTTGCAAGTCATCTACTGTCATGGTTTGTTCACAGTTCTTTGTGCATTTTGGGTTCTCACGGCTTGATCTTTCTTCTGTAGGAAACGGCTCTTAACCATGTTAAGAGCGCAGGGCTTTTAGGTGATGGCTTTGGTTCTACTCCTGAAATGTGCAAAAGAAATCTGATATGGGTGGTGGCTCGTATGCAGGTTCTTGTGGATCGGTATCCAACTTGGTAAGTTAAACAATTTCTCTACAGTTCAGATGGTACAAAAAGCTTTTCGTATGCTTTTGTCCAACTTAATATGATATCATCTGGGCTGCGTTTTCTCTACTGCTGTTTTTCTTTTGTGTTAGGAAGGGGTGTAGTATAGGCGGTTGATCCCTTTATTAGTTGATCGGTCAAGGACAGATAATGAAACGTTTAGAGTAGGTTACTGTGGATAAGTTTTGATTGATCATTCTACTGTTGGAATAATTCAACAACAGCGACCTATTAGATGCATAATTCAACTTTCTGGCCTTCGAAGCTTTGACATAGCTAGCAGAGTTGGGTGCACCTAAAAAGGATCTCTTTTCCTTTCAGTGAATAGGAAGTTTGGTTTTGGTTTTGGTTTTCCTCTTTATTTTCTGCCTTTCGGTTGCTGTTCAATGGTCGATTGATTATTCTATGCGTAACTCATTTCATTTTCCTAGTCGGGCTTCTGTTTGGTATTGACAATTATTTTGCTGACCAATTGTGTTGAATTAGTATGAGGTGTCATTGGGGCAACTGTTTTTTGGTGGGAAGATGGCGCTTGTAGTTGTACCTGTGATGGAATGTGAAGATCATAAGTTAGATCCCGATTTATAAATTAGATAGAAGTATAGGCGCAGTATACTGAAAGTGGGTTTGTTTAGGAGTTATCATTGGAGGTTTTTCGTCCTCAGCGATATGGTGTTTACCACGTATGATGCTCTACCATATGCTTGTTAGTTATTATGTCCTCAGAGTCCTGCAACAATTCGTTTTCACCACTGAATGCTCCCCTGAATATAGGATTAGTATATCTGTGATATACATTAACTCCTCAACTCACTACCAACCTTGAAATCTGATGTGAAAGAGAAACTGATTTGGACTGCTTTCTGCCACAAATTGCAATCTTCCACACATAGGCTAGTACGGCAGAAAAATTGCCCTCTTTTTGGCCGTGGAATGTGCCCTTGAATATTGGAATAATATAACGGTGATGTACATTAGCTACCTAACACACATCTAACCGTGAAATCTGTTGTGAACAGAGGAACTGATTAGGAATACAATCTGCCATGCTTAGGCTAGTATGGAGGTATAACTGGATTCTTGCAGATTGAGATTTGTGAGTACTGTTGACATGGACATTGAGCGCGACACCCTTTCGATGAGTGTTTACCAAGACCGTCATGGGACGAGTGTTTGGTTAACATGCCAGGCCAAGCTCATGCTGGTTGTCAATGAAACATCCTTTGTCCATTTCTGTAAATTTTTAAAGGGGGTACTAAATTGTAGAACTTGTTTGCCCCTCCTGTTTATGGCGCTGAAAGTGCTCCCTAGTCCCAACTCCCAACGAAATAAAATGCTTTGTGTTATCGCAAATATCTAATTTTCGTATGCGATTTCGACTTATTCATTCTGTGCTGCTCACTTTTTGATCTGTATTCAGAATACTGTTGTGATAGGTTGAGAAATAATGCAGATATCCAACTTTATACTGGTGAGTTGAAATCATGTTTTGCAGGGGTGATGTTGTTGAAGTAGACACCTGGGTTTGTCAATCTGGGAAAAATGGTATGCGGCGTGATTGGCTTGTGCGTGACTGGAATACGGGTGAAATTCTGACAAGAGCCTCAAGGTAGCGAATTGTTCTGTAAATGCCTATACAATGCTCCAATTTAGGAAGCATACATAGTTAAAATTTAGCGAATGAGTGAGGAATGTTTCTGTCATTTTTTTTTCCCTTTTATAAAGTACTCCTGTCTTTTATGGCCAGGCAGCATTACACTATTCTTGTATTTTTTGGGAAGCTAGTAAAATTGTTTCCATGTTTCAATCTGCAGTGTATGGGTTATGATGAATAAAGAAACGAGGAAGTTATCGAAAATGCCAGATGAAGTGCGCGAGGAGATAGGAGGCTACTTTCTAGATAATCCTCCTGTAATAGCTGATGATGGCAGGAAGCTGCCCAAACTTGATGATGGCACTGCTGAATACATCCGCAGAGGTTTGACTGTAAGTCTATTGTTGCCAAACAACTCTGTCATGATGTGTTGCGATCCAAGATCTTTTTGTTTGTTTGTATTTTTTCCCCCTAACAGCCAAAAGTTTATGTTGATTTGCAGCCTCGCTGGAGTGATTTGGATGTCAATCAACATGTCAACAATGTGAAGTACATTGGTTGGGTCCTTGAGGTAAATCATAGACCTCCTCCTTGCTTTTGTTCATTATCGATGTTAAATTCCGCCATGCCGTCTGAGCCATAGTTACCAGCAGGCAGCAACATTCAAAACTTGTTATTTATATGAATTTAGTTACAAAATCAAAATGGAAAGACGTTTTGATTTTGGCTTTGCAGAGTGCTCCAGCTCCCATTATGGAGACCCATGAGCTCTCCAGCATTACCATTGAGTACAGGAGGGAGTGTGGAAGGCACAGCGTGCTGCAGTCCCTTGCCGCCCTCTCCGGTGCAAGTGTGGGTGGTCTGTTGGACTCTGGCAATGTCGAGTGCCAACACTTGCTCAGGCTTGAGGATGGCTCCGAGGTCCTCAGGGCGAGAACCGAGTGGAGGCCAAAACACTCAAAAAGCTTCAGCAGCGTAGGCCCCATCCTGGAACCAAGCGCCTAGGCATCATTCTCGCTGATGGCTGGAACGTCGCATAGGAGCTGGATCTTCTTGTGCAGTGATTGGTTTGTCTTGGCAAATTCGTATGTTCTTTTCATCCTCTCTTTGCGATTTAATCATATTCTCTTGTTTGTTTGTTTGTTTGTCCATGTCCAATATGGAATCTGTAAACCTCCAATGTAATTAGCCTTTTTTTTTCTCCTCTTTGTAATTTTTCCCCCCTCAAAATCTGCTGGTTCTGCTGACTGTTCCCAGTGCCACTACGAAATGAAAGTCATTTTCTCAAAGCCCCAATTTGCCAAGTGCGCTTCGCTGCTTGCAATGCCTCGTTGGCCCATTTTGACTTTGATTCCGAGACGACTAATGGCTTTGCATAATCAGCCGATTAATGGTTGCGATTATATTAGTAGGTTTATTTCATCGGACTCGTTCTGGAGCACGTGTATTCTATGTGTTGATTCTGGAACCATACAATTGCACGTTGATGTCTGAGTTTTGGACCTTTTCATGGGCATATAGGCCACTTGAGGGTTTAGTTGGCAAAATGTTTGGTCTCCATCAATCTGGTGCGGAGCTGGATATTGTCCCATTGAATGCATTTGACAACTACTTTTGCAATAGTTAGTTAGCAGTAGCAGACTATTAAAGGTTGAATCATGGTTTTACATCTCGTTGTCTACGTTGCAGATTGGGTGACTTCTCTGTATCGCAAGAGTTTTGTCGTTTCGTCATTTTATCGATCACTTCATCGCTATGGCTTTAGCTTGTGAGCGTAATCGGTCCATACTTACAAGAAGTGTCGGGTGTGGACCGGTCATACTAACAAGTTAAAAGCAGTAGCAGGTTGTCAGAAATTAATTTTGGCCACTCCAAATAGTTAGGAGGTGTATAAAGTAGGACTAGATGTTGATGTTGTGGTATTAATGGTCGTTAAATTAAAGAGAAAGGCTCATTGGTACCTGGACTTCCCAACCATATCATGTCCATGTCCATATCATGTCCCACAAGAAGTCAGAATCAATTAGCCAATAACATATACTCCTTCTCTTCCCATAATATATATAATATTTTTTTTTGAGTTATCAATTTATTTATAATTTTTATAATCAATATTTAATCTAAAAAAATCAAATCAATCAACCTCCTTTAGTCCCATATTTACTAAAATATTTTGATCCGACACGAAAATTTATATAAGTGTTGAATTTATGTGAATTTTGATGAAACAAGAATAATTTTTTTGGTAGTAGTGGGGTTTATTGTATCACTTGTTAGAGAAGTTAGTGAGTGTACGATAATAGATGAGATTGATTTGATTTTTTTTTATGAGAAAAGGTTATAAAAAAAAGGTTATAATTTTTTTGAAACTGACCAAATAGAAAAACGTTACGATTAATATGGGACGGAGGGAGTATTTTGTTGCTGTACATCCACTATTCTTTATCACAACAACCCTACTACCCTTAAAAAATATTCTTTTTTTAATCAAATTTCACAAAAATTTAACATACACATATATTTTTGTGTCGGGTCAAACAGTTATAAGTGTTATGAGATGAAAGGAGTATTTTTAATACTCCATCCGTCTCATGATACATACTTCATAATATCCAATTTAATTCCAATAGTTTGACTGTGCATATTTACGGATGTGAAGTTTTATTCGCGTCACGAAACGATCAAACATTAATTTTTGAAAAATTATCGTGAAATATTAATGAATATTTAAGTTATGTATTTCAACCTAACATCAATGACGTAATTTTTTTTTATTTTTTTTTGCTAGAGTTAGGAAAAAGGGATTTATGGGGTTTAGTTTGAATAAGCTGTTCGGGCTGATTTTAAAGAAAAAAAAGAAACAAAAGGTTTCCCTTTTTTAGGGGATAAAAGTTCAAAAGAAAAAAAAAAAAAAAAAACAGCAACAGCAACAGCTCTTTATATTTTCTTCAAAATCAGTCGCATCAGTTGATTCGAAATCAATCACACAAAATCTTTGAAAAAAAATTAATTTTCTTCATCAAAATTTATAAAAATTTAATATATATAGAATCTTATGTTGAATTAAATGATTGCAAATAAAATGAAATGAAGAGGGTATGCACTTGTGAAAACTGTCTTTGTCCTTAGAAATTCATTTTGCTCAATTGCTGTGTCATCGTGCAGTATTTTACTAATCCAAACACAAAATGATTCTATAGGCAGGCCGTAGCCCAAAGGTGATAGGTCAAGACAGAAAGCAAGTAACATAGATTGTTGAGTGTAGAAATTGTCCTTGTCCTCGAAAAATATCAAATTATTAAAAAAAATTATTCATTATTGAAAAAAACGATAATCACGATAAAAAAAAAGTATTTTCCATTGAAATCAATTAAAGACAAGGGCAAGACTTTGACCCAAAAAAAGAAAGAAAGAAAAAGACAAGGGCATGACGATACTTCAGAGCTGGGTCCATTTCCATTCTCCCCCATGTTCTCATGTTTGCTTTCCATTGATTCTTCGAAGTTCTGTGCCACATTGATTTGATACTGGTACTACATCGTAATCAATGACAAGACAAGCAAGCTTTGCTCGGAATACATATCACATCCAAATTCCTAATATTCTCCTGCAAAATGATACCAGTGGTTGCAATAGATTAGGATTGGGATTCTCTATAATCCAAAACTAGAGCAGTTGTGCTGTTTTAGAGATTGAAGGTGTTTTGTGATCATTTTTTTCCTGTGAATGTGTGGAGATCTAAAAAATCAAATGAATTCAGAAATTGTATGCTAAACATGATTAAAGAGTGTTATGAATGGAACTATTAATTATAAACACAAACAAAAATAATAACAAGTGCGTAAAAATAAACGAGACAAAGATTTTTACGTGGAAACCCTTATGGGAAAAACCATGGACGCTCGTTGACGACGAAGAATCCGCTAGTCACTGAGGAAATACAAAAGGAGTTACACCCAAAACATCGATAATCTCACAATAAGGGATAGAGATAATAATCTCTAAAACAAATCCTTTAAACCCTCAATGTATTTTTATGTATATATATGTGACACCCTATTTCTCTCCTTCCTTATCTCCTCTCTGCCTTATCTCTTTCCCTTTGCTTCTCAGCACTCACCACAGCTTCTTCACCTTCTCTCCTTCCTCTTCTCTCCTTTTATACACCAAAGCAACGCGGAAAAGTCACGCGGGCAAAACACGGAGAAAACACGAAAGACATACGTGGAAAGAAGACCACGCGGAGAGGATTACGCGGGAATGAACGCGGACACGCTGAAGAAGAAAATATTTACCTTATCTCTTCCTTTTTGCTTCTCCTATATACATTTTATCTTCGATTACTATAAACGCATTTATCAAATACTTATGTGTATTTGGAACCATATGATGTAGGTTTTATCACAGTGATGTAGTCGGGACAGTCACTGCATCATTCACAGCCTCTTATGAGGCATTGTGAACTACCTATTCCGAGGTTCCACTTCATGCACGTGATCGCATGTTCGGTTTGTTCTCGGTACGAGCCCGAAACCCCTTTTCTATGTTATTGATAATTTTATTTCGATATATATAAATGTACTATAGAA
>JAOVYX010020035.1:0-17585 GCA_035668315.1 Drosera spatulata
CCCCCCCCCCCCCCCCCCCCCAAAGCTAAACTTTAAGACCCGAAAAATTTGAGATAATTTATTTTCTTAAATAATAACAAAAACAGTATATTGCGACACGTCGTAATTTATACAATGGGGTTATAAAATTCGTTTGTCAGAAATCATGACAAGAATACAGTAAGGACCCGAAAAATTTCATAAAATTTAGTTTCACCATAATTAATGTGAATACTAAGTAATTATACGTTATAATTTATTTTGCGGGGATAAAAGACTTGTTTGATGATATAATAAGGAAAAAATATAAAATATGAATGAAATACAATCCTAATATTTACAGGAAAATAGAGCCTTAGTATGAAAATAACGCATTTATACGAAAGTGATCGACCTAATTATTACACTTATTTTCCTTTATGTCAATTTGTACTCCACCTAAATTAAATTAATTATCCACTAATTATCCACTAAATACCCATTAATTATCCACTAAAATTATTTTGATTGATTTAGTTTTTTATAAATTCAAGCTCTCTTCTTCTTGAAAAACTTCTTACAAAAATAAAAGCACTCTTTGTCATGCAAGAGAAGAGAAGAAGAAGAGTTTGAGGAGAAGAGGAAAAGCTTGGTTTACAAGGCAACGAGGATCCTTCGTCATAAATAATAGAAGGTGATCATCTTGTTTAAAGATTTTGTGAAAAATCATAGGTTTTATGATAAATTCTGATTTCAATATATGTTGAAGCCTCATATGTCTAATTTATAATAAAGTTGGTAGATCATGATTGGTAGCCTCATATGTCTAATTATAATTTATATTTGAATTCAGATATAAATCAAAATATACGGGTATGTTAATCAGTAAAAAAACTGATTACAGAACTGAATTTCTGGCTTAATCTGGAATTACATAAAGAGTTAGAAAACAGCCTTATATCAATGAAAAGCCCTTGAATTCTAGTTTTTAGAACAGTTAAAAAAATCTAGATTTGCCGTTGTATATAACGACTTATGAGCTGATTAGTGAACAAATGTCAAACTGTCGGATCTAGCAGAAAATATAAAATTTAACATATAAACTGCTATTATTGGTAGGTTTCATGATAAAAAAAAACTTTAATTCTATGGAAAGATTAGGAAGCCTGATTTTTATAGAATTTTATGAAATAATATTTGGAGATGTATACGAGAAGTTATAGATTTAAACGCGTCGAAGGGTCATGTTGGAAACAATCCGGGAATGAACCGTTTTGACCCCGAAACAACTTCAAATGTTAACAAACACTTCTAATGATGATAAATACATAAAATAATCATCATGGACTATCAAAATAAGTATCAAAGACCTTTCTCAAAGCTTGGCACCACCACATAATATTATTATGACGGTTTTCAAGAAGTACGAACAAATATGCTTAACTCCATAACGTGATCAATCATTCACAAGGGTGTGTCTTAAAACGGTATCCTATTATATTATAGGACTCAGAGACGCTGCTCATTGTCACTTAAGGACGAGGCTGAACGTATGCATGTAAAGAACTATGGTAAAATGTAACGTTTAGATTTATTATGTGTGGCGATGCGTATTATTATACCGCGAGTATAATAATATGCATTGGAACCTTTGGACGTAGTCACTAAATGTGGCTGCCGTAAAATACTGACTGTAACTGCTGTGTGCCGTGATAAGATGTTGTTTATGTTTGTGTTATGCCTTGATTACTGGTATAATGAGGATGAGTGAGTAAAAGGAGTGTAAATCCATAATTGATGAGATAACTCCGTGGTATAAAACACAAAGTGCATTGTGTCTGTCGTTTGTGTTATACAGTGACTTAGTGATGACATTCTTTCATCGACCCTGTGAGGTCGTTTTGATATGAGAGAAACTCACTGTAGAAGACTCTGGGTTTCGGTTTGGCTTATCCCCTTTCGCGGATGTCCCTTTTGCTAAAGTTGAATAAAGCTTGATAAGTAGAAAATGAATAAGTCTCGCCAAAGGCACAATTACAACACCGAGGGTATCTATTCTCTATCTTCACTATGTTTTTGAGATGATAATAGTGAATGCCGGATTAGTATGGTAGTTCCAGAGTGCTGGAACAAAGAACCTAAGTGGTCATTTTTCTTTTCTTTTTTTATCATCTTCTCTCGTGTAACTCCCGGTAAGGGAACCGACACGTTATTGAGCTCCTTTAGCTCACAGTTACTATTTTTTTGTGTCTTTCTTCTTCTCTTTGTTACAGGAGCAAGACTTGAAGGAGAAGTGTAACCTAAGGTTTGATGTTAGATTTAGCTTATGTGTGAAAGGTATTCTGATATTAAAAAGAGATGTAAATTTTGCTACAAAGGTGATATTCTGAGTTATGATTGAGTGCATGAAAAGTTTCTAAACTAATGATATATAAGTGAACATAGCTTAGTTCTTATGACTAAGTCAGGAAGTATAGCTTTTTCCTAGCTGAGGCGTTGGGCCTAACGACAGTGACATCATATGTATCATTAATAAGTAATGGAAAGTCGGGGCGTTACATAAACTCTATATTATCCTTAATGTATAAAGCAATTAAAATACAAGGAAAAAATAAACGGAGAGCTTACTTGGGGGAAGATCCCTTTGACTCTTCCAAGGAATTAAGTTTGTTGAAAACTAAGCTGTTCTGATCTTGCATCTCACGGAGCGTCAAACTGATATCCTCCATACGCCGTATCACATCTTCCAATATAATGGCACGAGATGGTGACTCTTTTCTTGCGGCTTTTCCTTCACTACTGGAGCTTCAAATCTCACACGTTTCAATGGACATTTCGGAACTTCAATCTTCACTTCTTCAGCCACTTTACTTGTACTCATCAGATCATCATTACGCATCATTCATCTAATCGTCCAAACCATTCACATGACATATTCGAAAGAGAAATTCCTCTTTTTGTAACTAGATGATCATTTTCTCTTCGTTACATGTAGAAACAATTAGAAACGAGAGAGATTCGAAAGGAAATTTCATGGCGATTTAGGTTGATCATGATTTGGATGTCATAATTCAAAGCAAAACGATGATTTACCTGAATTTTTTTCGTGTTTGGTCGAGGTTTTGATGTGTTTTCAGAGGGAGTTTAGGGTTTGTGAGTTTAGATTTGAGAAAAGACGGAGATAAGACATTTTCTTTTTATAGAAACGAATCGAGACATTTTAATGGGCGTGAAATTTTTCACGCCCTGCCAGCCTATGAAGATGAGTTTTCCCAAAACACACAACTTGTGCAGAGGGACCATATTTTGGTTGTTTACGGCCAGTTTTCACGCCTTGTATTTTTAGCGTCGTGATATCGGCTTTTCTGAATTGTTAGCTTTTGTAATGTTTCACTCAAAACCATTAAAGAAACTTAGTCAAGTCCAAAAAAGTGATTTTGTGATTTGAAGGACTGAAAAAAAAAAAAAAAAAAGTAAATAAAATGTACTCAGTCAATACCATGAAAAAAAGTAAAAAGTAAATTCAACACCATGAATGTACCAGCATCTTGATATTCTAAAATTTAGATACGGTGACTGCCACGTTCCTGCATGTTCTCATAGATATCTCTTCTCCCAAGGTTTTTGTTGAATTTTTTTTAGTTCAAGATAAATAAAACGTTTTATTTTTTATAATCTTTTAATATAATAAAATACGAAATCAATCTCATCTGTTACATTATACTCATTAATTTCTTTCATAATTGTTACAGTAAACGTCACTATCATAAAAAAAATATTCATTATTCACCAAAACACTTACAAATTTAACACTTATATAAATTTCTATATCGAGTTAAAACATTTCGATTAATTAGAAACGAAGGGAGTAATGATTATCCAAAACTTGAGTCATAAATGGTAATCCGAATTTTCATATTCCTTTATCATCTCATAATATTTCACCATATTAGATGTTACCCAATAAGATGTCAATATCAAAGAAACTCCATAAATCCCTATCAAAGAAACTCAAACTGATTTATTAAAATTACGGGTGTTACAATAAGGCTTGTGATTTGACAACTCTGTGATAGAGGAAGACTACTATGCACAAGGCAACTCTAAATACTTTGTCGGCAAGAGGGAGCATAACAAGCTGTTTACTTTCATCAGCAGCAGTGTCGGGAGCAGCATGCCACAAGACAAGTGGAGCAGCAGTATATACTAATGGGTCTGCCTCATCAGCCTTAGGGCTTCCACTTTCAAGGTTTAGCATCCGCGCTGACAACATTCTTTACCCCAGTGGCTGGAGATTGAGTTGCTTCGTTTTCAGATTCTTCGATGTTTACAAGATAATAGTACAACGACGATGTGTAAATTTCAAGAGCAAATTTGGCCAAAAGCTCACACACATACAAGGCGGTGTCAGGTAGCTTGTTTCGAGAGCAAATTCTGGAAAAAAATAAGATCACACGTATAACGATATTAAATACTTCGCACTATTTATCCAAGCCCAAGCCCAAGGCCAAACTCAACCCAACACGAGTGTGTATTTTTAGACCCATATTCCATTCACTTTCCATCCCTGATCCTATATCGAACAATCATCTAACTGGATATAAATCAGCCGAATCAACAACCGAACATTCCCTCCAGTCATCCTTACACAGTACCGTCATTTCATTCTCAATTCTCAATTCCAGTTAGGGTTTTCAAATAGGATTCAATTCTCAACTCTTCTCGGAATGGATTACCTGGCGGAGGGCGGTGGAGAGATTGGAGTGGATCGACCGATCGCTTCATCCTCGACGGGATGGCTCAGGCGGCGGCCGCTGTTCTCCTCAACGCTTCTTCTCGATGTGGTGGCCTGTTGGGTGGGTGGAGTTTGGTGACCGTTGTTTTCAATTCAACATATTCGCATTTTTCCTTTTTTCAAATAAAATATTCATGTAACAATACAGAAAACATATTCGTGTTATATTTGTTCATCAAGTTTCCAAAACAGTCGTCCAATTATTTCAATAAGGTAAATCTGTGTATACTTCAATCTTTTCCGATCTAGGTTATTGTATTTGTTCTTCAAACTAATATTAGTTCCCGGAGGAATGATAATAAAAGTTACATCTTATAACACCTCTGGAACAGAGTAAAATTAAAATCATATGATAACAAGTACTCTTTCCGTCTTAAATTAATTGAAACATTTTTTATCAATTTATTTATTTTAAAATAAAATAAAAAAATTTTATTTTTAGTAATCTTTTATCATAAAAAAAATACTAAATGAATCTCATCTGCTATACATCCACAACCACATAAATTTAACAATCGCATAAATTTTCGTGTCAAGTTAAAACGATTCGATTAATCTAAAACGAAAAGAGTAACATATTTTCTCAGATTGCGGATTAAATAATGCAAAAAAAAAAAAAAAGAGAAAAAAGAGAAATTGCAAAAAGTATAGGGCAAAGAAAATATTTAATAGACAAAACTCTAGCTAACAAACAAGACTATTGCGGTCCGAGTTGTTGATTCAACCTCGGATTACAAAATAACCACAAACAAGGATCTCGTCGTACAAAAATAACACTGTCAACAATAAACATGAGAGGACAAACTACACCAGTATAATAACAACCAGAATAACTTACCCACAAAGAATAACCGTTGGTTAAACTTGACAAAAGAATGAGTTCCAACAGACCACCTGAAGTCCCACAAAATTCTGCCAAGCTGATAAATATCTACTGCGGAAACATTTTCCCTGCCTAATCAGGCCTTGCTTTGCTGCAGCGCTAATTGGCTCACGGCTACCGACTGATCTAATTACATCTGGAATACCGAGTCTGATTACGAATCAAAGTCGAGGGAAGCAATTATGCCTTCTTGATGATGTAACCCAATAGGATGCCAAACAAGCCGATGAGAGCCACGAAGAGGAAGGAAACACCGCCTTCGTTTTTGTTGGATGCATCTTTCATGAGTGCCTGTAGAAAAGAGGAATTCTATATACTATCTGCACAACAAAAAGGAAAGAACAAGAGACCAGAAAAACCAGGAAACCTAACAGATATTATAGAAAGGATGTGAGAACGTCGCTATTCACCAGGTTGAATGCCCGATAATGTACAGGATATAAAATAAACACACATCGATTCGGCCAACACCATAAATGGTGCCTTCAAGGCTTACCCCAATATACGAATATGATGATCATTATAACAAAAAGCAGCGGCACATGACTAATGCTATACTGTTTTTCGTGGTTTTCTTGAAATTTTATTCAGAAAATCAGATAAAAAAAAGGTCAAATGACATAGAATTTCGGACAGAATCTCACCAGTTCCTGATGAAGTTTGTTATTTTGTTGCATTGCAGAGTTCTTCTCCTCTGTCAGCTTTGCAATAAGAGCCCTAGCCTGAATTTACATAATATCAGCAATACTTTCTAAGAGAGATATCAAGGATCTTTAAGAAAGAAGAAAACAGCGATACAAGCAGAGATCATTTGCATCCTACCAACAATGCTACACTTACAAGTTACAGCCAGCTAGAATCTAGCGGCAACTAACACAGGTCTTTTCCGATTTATATACCCATTTTCTACAGTTTCTTTTGGTATCATTCTCACATGTATAACCATTTATTATGTGCACCGATGAAATGTCCCACATAATGCTTTGATCCATCCTTGGTCACAGATATGTCAATACCATACAGAAACGCAACTTAATTCTGTCTGGGAAAGATTTGTTATCTCCTAATTTTCATCTGCCCAACCCTTCTTTTAAGGAGAAACAAATAGCTATCAGCAAACTACTCCTAAGTCAAAAGGGAGAAGCTTTATTCAAGTTCACACCTGAACATAGAGGTTATTCCTCTTTTTTTCTGTTCTTTCCTTTTTTGTTGTCTCCTAATTTTCATCTGCCCAACCCTTCTTTTAAGGAGAAAAAATAGCTATCAGCAAACTACTCCTAAGTCAAAAGGGAGAAGCTTTATTCAAGTTCACAAGGGAGAAGCTTTGACACACAGTCCTCAAGGAGACCACCATTAACCACCAACGAAGGACAAGTGGCTTACGCCAATGTCTTATTTTCATCCAAGAGTGCCAACAGATAATGCCAGGCACATGTATCAGCAAGGCACACTCCCTAAGGGCGAGGCAATTGCCACCTCCGACTTCAAATTCCGACATCGGTTTCCATGATATTTCCTGTTTATGGTAGCAAAGGTCTTTCGTTTTTGCATTCTCCTCTTTACGTAGCTCTTTCAGACTCATTTTGTTCGAATGATGACAGGATAGGCCTCTTTCTCAGAAACTTAATTAAAGTGTATTAAAAAATTGGCAGCATAACAATTTTCATTTTTCCTTCCACCACCTAAATTTTAAGATGCCAGATTAATAAGGACTTTGATAAACAATGACATGAGAAGGGGCATAGGAGAGGTGTCTCATTATTCGGAAGATAGTTGAAATAGTTTGCATGATTGCATCACACATACAAGTCAAGGACCAAGACATTACCTCATCAGATTTCTCCTGAGGTACTTCAACATGGGCTCTGGCTACCTGTAATTGTAATACCAACTCCAATTAAAACATCATTGTCAATGAAGTAAACAAAGCAAGAGTTCAAGAGAATCGCACCAAGATACGCACTTGGGCAGTCTCAGGACCACTTGAATATCCATTGTCAGACACAGAACCCCGAGGAGAGCCACCTTCTTCCGAACCCTCCGGAACTGGCGATGGCGGTTGACGTGGAGAAACATACACTACTCTCAATTTGCACTCTTCAACGACATGTCCCGCCTCCTTGTTAAACTAGCAGACGCCATAAATTCACCCACTAGTCAAATCATTTTCCATGACATACCCTAATCAAACCCAGTTATTCGAATTCCTTGCATTACCATATCTGCAGTAATATCTTTGCTGGTCGCTCTGATGGGTGCTCGGACACTTTGGAGGAGAAATTTATCTTTGCACTGCATATCAGGAGGTGCCTCCTTTTGTGCTTGCATTGTAACTGAAATCGAATTGTCATAGCATTATAGAATTAAACCAACAATGGAGTAGAACTCAACTCCAAAATATAATTTCACAACCATCCAGTTCAAACTAACCTATAATGTCACATGTAGATCGCGGCAAAACAATCCCCGTATTAGGCCTCACACAATACTTCTTTGGATTCGTTGTCTTAACCTACAAATAATCAGACAAACATCCGAATTTCCTTCAACATATATCGAAAAAGAACCAGCAACACCATGATCATTGAATGTAAACAAGAAAACACCACTCGATAAATCTCTCCCTAATGCATAAGATTCCTAATAACTAACCAAAATCAACAAATGAGAAAAAGTTTTCCGGAGCACAAAAATTCCCATCAACAACATTCCTCGCAATGGCACAAATTCAACAATTTCCCCAACATATGATCATTGAAACTCAACAACCAAAAAAAACCGAAAAATCATGATACCTTGAAGGCGACATGGTTATCCGTCTTGTTACCCAATTGAAGAGAACAAGAGATCTGCTTCTTCAATTCAACTGCAAACAACAACCCATCAACAAAATATATCAAAAAATAAAATAAAAAAGAACAAAATCATCAAACCCATCAACCAATTATCCAAAAAGACCAAAACTTTTGGATTGAATTATCAAACCTAACAGATCTAAATCATCAAAATTGCAGAAATTTGGGGGAACGTTACATGGGAATTTCAGCTCTAAAGGCTCAACGCTGAGAAGCTCGCCTGTGCTCATTTTCGACAAATCGTTGATCCGTTCTCTGTGTTGATCAAATCAAAGGAAGAAACACGAAACGGTATTGAGAAGAAAATGGGAATTTTTTTAGATGAATTGGGATTTTGAAATGAAAATGGGATTTCGAGATGGAGAGATGATTCGAATAAACGGAAGAAGGAGCAGAAAACGGATTCGGATGTGTTGACGTGAAAAGTTTGCTCCAAGGGTAAGATGTTGCGCATGTTTCCTCCGTAAAAAAATTATTGCTCAACCGTTAATCTATGATTAAGCATAATTTTTTATAAATTAATCAAAAAATATTAATAATTATATAATTTATATATTTTAACATAATATATGTTACGAGACGATTAAACATAATTTGATATGAAAATAAAAAAATAATATAAAATATATAAGTGATATAGAAATTATGGGCCAGTGAGAGTATTATGCAACCGTTTTGATAGCACAGTGTTTACCTCTTTTGTCTCATATTCTTTTCGTCCCAAAATTTTTTGGCGATCTTTTTATCTAGTCGATCAGTTTCTAATCATTTACCCCTTTCGTAGTATATAATATTTTTATATTTAGAAAGTATCATTTGATTTGGAAATAAAATAGGTGAAGTGGAAAATATTACGTGTTTGAGAATTAGAGTTTGAAAAAGAAGAAAATAAATCTAAATTTTCATATATAAAATGAATGTTGTAAAAATTATGAGATCGAGGGAATATAACATTCTTTTTATGTTATAATATATTCACATTTTTTGGACTGTCCTAATATACTTGAAATCTTTTCTCCTTTAACAAATTTTTAATCTAAAAGAAATCCAACCAATCATGGTTTGTTAAAGTAGGCCCGATTATCTCCTCTCTTAATTGACATAGTAGACCCTATTATCTCTAAAAAAAATATCTTTTTCCTTCACTTAATTCCACAAAAATTTAACACGTACATAAAATCTTATGCTGAATTCAATGATTGCAAGTAAATTGAGACATAGGGATTACAATATTTAAAAATGTGGCATAAAATTATCTTAAAACACTAATGATAATTTAAATTGTGTTTTTAATTCTGGACCGTAGGCGTAATTTTTGTTTATCGTTAAAAAGAAATACAAAATTTCTCAAAATATGTGTTGAATAATGCAGTTATTATTGAATGCTGCAATTGAAATGGGACGGAAAGAGTTTGAATTTGCAATACCTGAAAATTTTCATTATTTAAAATATACGTACAGTACGTATTAATGGAACGCGCGAAGAAATATTACGAACGAGTAACGTTACAGCGTTAAAAATATTGTACGTTAGAGTTACGATTTTAATCCGTAAAATTAGATTATTAAATAGTATATGATATTGATATTTTTAGGATAATTAAATCGATACGAATTAATTATCAGCAAAACAATACTACGAAACTCGGATAAGTAACAATCTGACGAAAGTTTAAAGAAAGAGAGAAAATGAGAAATTTGTGTTGCAAGTGGGCTAAGTTGTTTGATGTGTGTGACACTAAAGTCTCCTCAACTGTCCACCCCTTTTCCTTCTTTATCATTCCCTCAGCATCATTTCCTCTCATCACTCAGCTCTTTCCGTCTCTTTTCCCTCTCCAAAACCAAACACCATCTCCCTTCATTGCCAAACCAGCCACCAAAGACACCACACCACCACCAGTTCGCCATCGTCAACAACTCCATGTAGCGAGCAACCACAATAATTCAACCCCAGGGATGGCAAGGAGCGTGGTTTCGTGGTCTTATGTTGAGTCTCTAGCTCGGGTTGAGTTCTAGGGTTCCTTCGTATTTGATGTGGTAAGAATTTTTCACGTAACAAAGGTAACCTAATCCCTTTCGATCCGTTTTGTACTTATTTTGTGTGTAGTGTGATGTGTGGTGATAGATGTGATAAGGAGAATACCGTTGAGAGGGCGACGAGGTGAATGGTTAATTGGTTGCTTGGTATGGAAGGTGTCGGGGGAACTAGGGTTTTGATGTCTTTGTATGCTTGGTGGCTTGTGTTGTTGTGTTAAGGGTGTCAGGAGAGCTAGGGTTTGGCCAGGTTATGTGATGGTTGCTTGAATTTGGTTAAGTGATGGTTATCTATGGCGATCTTTAGGCCGAGTGTGCCTCGGGGGTGTTGCGTTGCATCTGCGTATGCTTGGTGTGACGATGCGTTGAGTTATACATAATACAAGTTTATGTATAAGGGGTATTATATATAACATGGGGGGTCTAGTTAGAAATAACAAGCACTGATATTGGGATCTGGATCGACGATGGATGTTTTTCATGTTTGATGTGTGATGTGAGGTATTGGGGTTAGAATGGGTTAGAATATGTACTATTATAACATAAAGTACACTCTCGAGAAATAAATGAAAACGATCTTTAAATATTTAAATAAAAAGGACGTAGGAACGTTGAGTTTGGTTGCACTATTTGTGTGATGTGAACTAAGAAAGAACGAATGAAGTAATACATGTGTCCTTGAGTTGTGAAGATCGAGCATTGTGCGTCCCTTCTTGGATCCATTGGATCATTGGTCGTTTTTCTTGACAATGTTGTGAAGGTTGAACCTGGCATCGCTTCTTGGATCCTTTGGGATCATTAGCTCTGAGCCTCGTTGGCGTTTGTGTGTCATTGGACTCTCGAGTTATATTTTTTGAGTCATCGTGACGGGCAGGTAGTGGATCTAGCTAGGAAGGGGCGGTAGCGACACATTCCCTTCGTATGCATGCAGCACACTGAGACCATTAGGTGACAGGGCCATCAGGTGACTCTCTGCAGGGAGGTCCTTCCAATGATAGTTGTCGGTCAAAATCTCATTGACGAATGTGAACGCATTAGAGATACGGAGTGGAATATGATTCCAAGTAAACTTGCCCGATTGGCGATTGGCACCCAGGTTTTTATATTCTTAGTTGATTGAGTTGTAAGAGTTGATCGTATCCCTCTGATTTAGTCCTTTGTGGTCTTGTCCTTTATCGTCGGTTAATAATAATAGCAAGGAAAGACACGAAAAAAGGATATGACATGTACTGTTTGACTAATATGGCCTAAATATTATTTTCTATTACTTACTTTCCTTTGTGTGTTCATTCAGGAGTTTTCTCAGATTCTCCATAGTCGCGGAAAAATTCCTTGAAAATAAATTACATCACTCTAGGTTACTAAGCTTTTTTCTTACGGGTTATGTGTTTTATTTTCAGGTATGGGCGATGATAAGACCGAAGCGCGATAGTGCGAGATTTTCATGCATATAGCTTTTCATGCCTTCTTTTGGACAAATGTATTAGTTTATGTATACTTTGGTTAATATGTAACTTAGCCGACAACACTTTGGCTTATTGGAAGCAAACATGCAATTTTACGAAGTTAATATCATTACTGTAATTTATGTAATGTAAATGTTTCGTTGGTTGGTTTCCTTATTTTCTATATCTAAGACCCGTTCAGATTGATTGGTCTTGATATGGATCGAATGGTTCCATAACGGCATAATGTACGTGTCGACATAAGTTGGACGGCGGCGCTTTACAGAATTATGAGACAAATGGAGTAACAAATTGACATGGAATCAATTCTTTTGTCATTTGGTTCTTCTAAATCCACTCGTAGTTGATTTGTTTAGGATTGTACAGTGACCTTTTATATTCTATTTTCTATTTTCATTTTATCTGTTGATTAAACAAAAGTCTTTATTATTGATTGGCTCCTCCAACCGATGTAACTATAAAAACTCATTGTAACGCCACGATAAATAATCAGATTAGCTGGCGCGTGACATCACTGTCGCTATAAACGGAGTCCATAGCATTGTAATTTTTAAGATAGGGTCTGCATAAAGAACGAATAAGGAAGTCATGACCAAAACTAATCCATAATACAAACCTCAATACTGGAAATGGAAACCATCATCAAATATTGCAATACTAAGTATTTGTTATCACACGATGTTTGAATACATTAAACTCCAACGGCAGAAAACAGTATGAGATGTTCATTATTATAAACATTCGGTGTTTGACCAGACAACCTAAATATTATAGTAAAACATCATTGTTTTTCTCGGGAACACCGCCATTAGCATGCAGTTACTCAAAGTCCTCGCCATCATCACCTGAACCTATTAGGAGAAAAGAAACAAAAGAAAGAAAAACTCGTGAGCAAAAGTGATGATCAGTAGACCTCGGATACTACCAAAGATAGGACATAACGTGCTAGGACCCGAGCACGTACATAGCTGTTACTTTGACAGTATATTAAAATCCCTTTAATATTAACATAAATTCAACTTTTGATCCTTTACGTCCAATCGTCCTATTTATCCATTCATATATTTATTTCTGATTATTTATATTTTCAACATAGATCTATCCCATCACCCTACGTGAATCGTTAGGCAAATAACTCCGCACACGAACAAGTGGAAATTCCTTGCCACTTTCAATTTGCGACCACATCCAACCTATCATCGATTGGCTCCCTCTAATCAACTGTCCAGCACCCAGGTTGCCAGGGTGGCTAATTCCTGTCGCAACCTCGCGTCCCTGCAAACATTTATCCAGCAACCCCTATTGGCTTCTCTGCAAGCGACTGCCAGCATCCGAGTTGCTAGAGGTAGCCCCAACGTCTTGTCGCAATCTCGGGTCCCTGCAATCAAGTGTTAGTTCGTGCCACATACACATGTAGGAGAAAGCTAATCTTTCCTCCCTCACCAGTACCAACCATCCTATACTGCTCAAATTTCTTATTCAGAATATAATCATATTCAGTCATCTCATGTCGCTTATATATCATTTTATTATTTGATAATTTCTTAGCGATAATCTACACTATTTATTCATATCGCGATCGTTGAATTGCTAGAACGTTTTAATTCCATCAATTGTGTTATTCATTATTTTTCCTTTATAGTTAACATCTTAAGAAAATTTATCCGTTGATTTATACACTCATATTATATCGATAATTTCATTATATTACGACCATGCGGAATTCTAGTTTACACTGATAACATAATTTTTATATAGGTCGTTACTCAAATAGTGATCATCATAACAACACAATCACTCCATCCATCACCACCATCTCCTAACTCACCACAACCCGCGGATCATCATATCAGCATAATCCCCACCAAATCCTATCACATATCAATACCAAAATACATCACACCATATATACAGATCTCCATTCGCAACCAGGGAGTCGAAAAAGGGGTTGGGTTACCTCACTGGGAGGGGTCGAACGGGAGTCGGCGACGGTGGAGAGGTGATGTAAATATTTGGAATGTGAATCTGGGAACTAAATTTTTAACCATAACATGTGATTGTAGTTTAAGTTGTATATTCTTATTCAATGTTAGTCTCTATATGAAATATTTAAAATAGTTAACGTACTTAAATTCTTGGGTTATTACGTCACTATCAACTTTTAAAAGTTTCATCTTCGAAACTAAGTGTCTTGATTACCTTTAGAGATTTACCAATTTTCTTGAAATAGGTGAGGATAATGCTTTCGCATCGTCTCTCCTTGATCCTAGGTGGGCTCCGAAGCCTCAGTGTTTGACCACCGAACCTTGACAAGAGATATCGTTGATTCTTTAGGACTTTCTCCCTATGGTCTAGTACCTCTTGTGGTTGTTCCTCATACGTTAGGTTTTCATTTAGTTCCGTTGGTACATGTTGGATGACATGGCTTGGGTCGGCCAAGTACATCCTGAGTAGAGATACGTGGAACACGTTATGTACCGTTGACAAGTTGGCTGGTAAGGCTAATCGGTAATTGACCGTTCTGATTCGTTCCAGTACTTGGTAAGGTCCGATGTAACGATTGCTGAGCTTTCTTTTCTTCCAGAACCGCATCACCTCCTTGGTAGGGGAGACCTTCAGGAAAACGCGGTCCCCAACTTCGAACTTTAACGGTTCTCGCCACATATTAGCATAACTCTTCTATCGATCTTGTGTCGTCTCATCCGAGATCTTTCAGTTTGACAGTGTCCGCCATTTGTTGTACCATGCCGGGTCCTAAGTCCATTGCATCGTCGACTTTGTCCCAGTACACGGTTGATCGGAATTTTCTACCGTATAGTGCTTTGAAAGGCGCCAGGCCGATGCTGGCATGGAAGCTAGTGTTATAGGTGAACTCTACCGGTGGTACATAGGTATCCTATGATCCTGTGAAGTCTAGTGCGCACAATCGAAGCATGTCTTTAAGTGTCTTGATAGTTCTGTCCATCTGACCATCAGTGATAAGATGTAATGTCGTACTGAAATTCAGTCGAGTCCTACATGCTTCCTGTATACCCTTCCAGAATTATGATTGGAACCTTGCGTCCCTGTCTGATATGATAGAACTCGGCACTCCGTGTAGTCTGACAATCTCGTTGACATAGAACTCCGCAAGTCGTTTCACATTCCATGCTTTCTTGATGGGTAGAAAGTGAGCTGACTTGATTAATAGATCTACGATCACCCAAAGATCGATTCCCACTTTCACGTAGGAATTTGCAATGGTTGCAGTCACCCTCCGGATCATTGGTGTTCGATCTTGACTTGTTGACACGTGATGCATCTTGCGACAAAATCAGCGATTTCCTTTTTCATTTTCCCCATCAGAAGTTTTTTTTCAAGTCTTGATACGTCTTGTTACCCCCGGGGTGAATTGAGTAGGGTGTTTGATGTGCCTATTCCATGATCCTCCTTTTCAAGCTTGGGTCATAAGGTATGTAGAGGCATCCCTGGAATCATATAGAACTGTCCTCTTGTACTATGAACCCTAGTGCTTTCCATTAGCCGATTTCATTCATTGTCCTCTTCATTGACTCATCTGTCCACTAGGCTTGTGCAATCTCCTCTTGTAAGGACAGTTGGATTCGTAAGTTTGCAATTACTCCCACCAGTGATGCCACCATAATCTCTATCCCCAGCTTCAATGATCCTCAACATTATAAGGCTACCTGTAACGCCCCGACATCCACGTATTGATGATGCGTGGGCGTTATGCTGTCATGGACCCAGTCCGTGACAAGGCCAAGTAACCCGGACTGGTATAGAGGTGTAGAAGACAAGGAAAACCAACTTAGCAGTTATATAACATCATTATAACAGTAACATTTAGTTCGCAAAATTATAGTCTATTTTCAGAAACCAAAATATAACAAGTCACATTACATATTATCTCCGGTCAGCTTCCAGTAAGCTTTTAGTCAAATTTCAGTAAGCTTTCAGTAAGTCAAAATCTACCAGTTTAGTTACATGATAACCAAGATAGACCTAAATTGATATATTAGTCCAAACGAAGGCATGATAAGCTATATGCATGCAGTCCTCACTCTACTGGACTCTATCATCAACAGGTTGATTTTCTGCAAATGGAAAACATAACCCGTGAGTATAAAATTCAATAACCTAGAGTATATGAGTTTCGTTTGCAGGACGCTCCCCCGACTATGGCGAATCTGTGAGTCCTAGTAAAACATTTTCGTAACTTATAGAAAAATATGGGCGCCATATCAAACAGTACTTTCGTTTATACATCTTCATATCTTTTCTGTCTTTTTATTTTTATTACCCTGAGTCCATGACTTGACTCGAAAGACAACTCCAAAAACATGACAAACTTAAAATATAGAGATAGAACGTCAATCGTCAGTCGGACTACATCATGAATCACATTTTCCTTCCATTCAATTCACATCTCGTATTTTTCATGCGTCGCATCTCTTATGGACTTTCAATGAGATTTCGGATACTAACATTGAGAAAGGTCTCCCTGCAGATTGGCACCCACCACAAACGGCTTCTGTGCAATGTCACTGCATGCATGCAAAGGGAACGAGTACGAGGCACCATTCAACCCTTATAGTGAGTTTGGTTACCATCTGCTTGTATTCGGCTTCAGCAAATAGAAGGGGTGACTTGACCACACGCATGTTGCGCTTATATTTCCATCGCTAACATATTAGTTTCTGAAAGTTGAGAAGGAACAATGAACAAGACAATATAGAGTCGAATGGGCAAAGTACTGATACATTTCCATTTCAATTTCGCATTACACACAATTGGTGACTTGGAACTACTACATCAGTAAAATCGTAACATCACGAAATATCAGAACATGTCACAACAACAATGGAGTTAATTTAGTATCGAGAGTCGTCTGGGACTGAGTTGTGTGCTTGTCAAATGCCTAACTTCCCTTCCTAAGTTGTCATTTCCTCACCCGTGACGATGACTCAAGAGTAAGTAACCGGAGTCCACTGACTCAATTCAAAGCTACAAGAGCTATCAAGAAACAACGAACGATCTCTATGGATTCAAGAAGGGACGCCAAACTCAACCTTCATTATCACAATGTCTCAAATAATACGATAATGGTCATAACAGACCCAAGAAGGGACGTGCAATGCTCGACCTTCACAACTCAAGGACATATATGTGTTGTTTTATTCATTTTTCATTAGTTCACATCACCAAGATAGTGAAACCAAACTCTGCGTTCTCGTGTCCTTTTTATTTAACATTTAACGGTCGTTTTTCATTTATTTTCCGAGAGGGTATATAAGTTATAATAGTACGTATTCTAACCCATTTCAACCCCAATACCCCACATCACATATCAAACATGTAAAACATTCATCCCCGATCTCGATCCCAATGTCTAGAGTTTTTATTATAACCCGATCCCCCCAATGGTTTATTTAGTACCCCTTTTATCAATAAACCCCGGGCTTAAATATATTTCATCTTATTTGTAACGCCCCGAAATCCGGAATGCCCGACACGTGGCGTTATGCCGTCATAGACCCAGTCCATGACAAGGCTAAACAAACCAAACGGATTTGTAGGTATAGAAGCTAAGGAAG
>JAOVYX010020036.1:0-17583 GCA_035668315.1 Drosera spatulata
GAGTTGTCGCTGCTTTTGAGTCGAGTCATAAACCCTAATTAAATACAAAATAAAGGAATGACTCCTAAAAGCGATACCAAGCCATATTAAGAGATGAAAAACGATGTTGTGTGATATGGCGCCCATATTTTCCTATATATAAAAATGTTTTAGGGACTTTCGGCGGTCGCAATAGCCGTTAGCGGAAGTTTTCTATAATTGAGATTCATACACTAGAGGTTGCTGAGCTTCATTAGCTCACGGTTATGTTTTTCAATTGCAGGTAAGCCCCCAGCAGCACCTGAAGACTCTTAAAGAGAGCTTGCATACATCAGATGATCACATGTACTTCGGATATTATGGCAGATCATATGACTATATTGTTTAAATGTAATAAATGATCTGCGTAGTTTCCGTTTAAATGATGTAATTAAACAGGTATTTGGGACTGTAAGCTTTGATTATGGCTACTGTTTATAGTTCGTGTCTTCTGTACCCTAAAACCCATTCGGTTTGTTTGGCCTTGTCACGGACTGGGTCCGTGACGACATAACGCTCACGTGCCTTCCGACGCAGAAAGTCGGGGGCGTTACAACAGGAGTACAATGACTCAAACTCAAGCCACCAAGGCTATTTAAAGAAACAGATGATCGCAATGGATCGAAAAAGGGACACCACGTTCGACCTTCTCAATAATTTTAGAAAAACGACCAACGATCCAACGGATCCATAAGGGATGTCAATGTCGTCCTTACAATTCAAAGAGGCGATATTTCTTATTCGTTTGTTTTTCATTAGTTCACATGGATAGTGTAACTATGCTCCACATCCCCCGTTTTTTTTAATTAATCGTTTAATGGTCGTTTTCATTTATTTTTCGTGAGGGTATATATATTATAAGGGTACGTTCTAGTTCATTTCGATCCCAAATACCCCATCACATGTCAAATGTGATCGTATATGCACGTTTGACGTTTTATTTCCATACGTATGGGTCATATGTCTCAAATACGCATTTAGATTTAAGGTTCGAAGCACGAATTCACTGTTTTCCTTGGCCAGAAGGCCGTCGCGGACGTGACGGTATTGTGCAGCCAAAATCGCATTTTTTTCCCCGTCGCAGCCGCGATTGTTCTGCAGCCAGAACGTCCAGAAAACTTCCGTCCAACGCCACGGATCCCTCTATTCATACCATAACGCATCCAAATCATTGCATACACATCAAACACAGCATAAACACATCCCACACACTCACGGACGTATTTGAATCGTGTGAACGAATAAAAGAGACGTCTCGAACGAGTGAGGTTACCTCGATCATCGATGATCCTTAAGGCACACAATCACACGAACGAATCCGTTGATGTTCAATAAATGAGCTGCCGATGTTGACTCTCCGTCTGACTGTCGCTGTCCTTGTTCTTGCGACGTCGTGGTGATGGTGCGATGATGACGGAGGTGGATTGATAATGAGACGATGAAGATGATGATGATTGATGCGTTGACGTGATGTTGATCGTGATGGTGGCATGCTGCAGTGGCTGGTGGATAAGGGCGGGGCGACGAAGGTGGTGAATGATGATGTGCAGTGGAGGTGAATGGTGATGAAAGTGGTGAGTGGAGGCGGGAATGGTGGGAGAATTAGGAGAAGTGGAGGAGTGGGTGAGAATACCCCGTTTCGTCCCACGATACGTCTCTTTCATTCCATTATTTGTCCAAATTTCATAATATTAATTCATCGATAATTTATTTGCATCGATAGATTTATCCCATATATGAGAATAAGACCTCGCGAGTCATAATCCATTATATATGGGATTAAATCGATAGTCCTATCGTTCAACGTTTATAACGTTATAACGTTATTCGTTCGTGATATTTATCGTCGTAACGATCTTTTAATTACTCCAAATATTCCATCGTCATATTTGATTTAATAATCAAATATTTTCTTGGATTTAAATACATAACTTTTGAGCACGATTTATTTTAAAATCGTAACGTTATATATTCATTTTAAAACTCCCAAAATTTCTCGGGTATTACAGTTATGATTGAGTGCATCAAAAAATTTTAAACTAATTATGTATAAGTGAACTTGCATTAATTTTTATGACTAAGGTAGGAAGTATAAATAGTTTTTACCTAATTGAGGCGTTGGGCCTAGCGACAGTGACGTCATATGTATCATTAATAAATAACGGAAAATCGAAACGTTATAGCGCATGAATAAAAAATAAAACATAATATTAATTTGAGACTATGCACCATCAAATCTCGACATCATCCAAAAAATGAAATAGAGTGTTTGAATAAATAAAACAGAACGCACCAAAAAATGAAATAGAGCATATGTACAAAATATGAAACAGAGCACATGTACAAAATATGATATAGAGCACATGAACAAATGAAACAGAGCCCATGTTTAAAAATAAAATAGAGCGAACACATGTAAGAAAATGACACAGAACATATGTTCCAACTCAAACGAGGAAACTAAGATGGCCGAGAAAGTTACATGTGAATTGTCACAATAATAACAAGATGTGAGTTTTTTAAATTCATCTTAGTACTATACTATCTCAAAAAATCACTCAAGTCTTCATTTGTTATAATGAAAAACAAAATGTCTATTCAAATCGAAATAGAACATTTGAACAATATGAGACAGAACGTCTGTATAAAAATAAAAAAACATCTGAAGGCAAAATAGAACAAAACATCTATATAAAAAGAAAAAAAAAACTTCTGAAGAAAAAAAGAAAAAGAACGCATGAAGATAATCAAATAGAACGTCATCTTAAAAAAACAAAAAAAAAAAAAAAAAAAAAAACAGAGCGTCGTACAGGAAAAAACTGATCGTTCAACAATCTCGGAGAAAAATTCATTTGAAAAGAAAAACGAGTGAAATTCAACTTTGTTCTTATCCCAACAAGAATAACGAAAAATTGACCAATTATCTGTACTTTAACGTGGTCCTCATCCCTAGCTCACCGATCCAACTCCACTGTATATTACAGAATCCGTTTTTCCTCTTTTAGTTATACCTTTTCCTAGCATTTATCATCATCATCAGTCAAAACACACCTTCAACAATGCCCGAATTCATCCAGCCAGCCTCACTCGACCCTTTTTTCTCATGAGAATTGTAGGACTCATTGACCAGGATTCTTCGTCTACCCTTTGAATCTCTTAGTCAGAAACTTAAGCATTCGGATCCGAAAACCCTCGCCTCAACCCGATCCCCGCCATCCCGACCCCAGTCCTCCATTCAACGCCTCAACGAACCAATCCCCGGACTTTGCCACCTCAACAACCGATCCCACTCCCTTCACGGACTCCCCAAACATGAAGATCCGGACTCGTCCAGGCCATTCGATCCGACCGTACTCGTCGATCATGTTCTCGAGATCCTCGTGCGGCGGTCGACGACAACGATCTGCGTGTCGCAGCTGATGTAGCAGATGGACTTGTCGAGGGACGATGTGGCCGCCGTAGCTGCACACTAGGCGGAGCTTTGGGGAAGAATCGTCAGAGGCGGTGAAGGAGTCGACAGTGTCGTCGATGGTGGTAGTTTTTGCGGCGGTGGCGATGGCGTTGGAGGTGAGGATGGTGGCGACGGCGGTGGAGGTGAGGACGGTGGCGAGGCGGGGAGGGTTGAGGAGGAGGAGGAAGAGAGTGTGGGAATTGCATGTTTTTTTATGGGTATGTTTTTATGAATATTTTTGAATTTTTATATGTTTATGTTATTTTGTTATAATAATTTTATTTTTATGAATGTATGAGAAGGGAGTGAGAAAAAAAATAAAATAATGATGAAATAAATATGTTTTGATAATTTTGTATGTAAAAAAGTTTTCAAATCAGAAAATATTTTATTTATTTTGAGATAAAAACGTTTTATTCTCATCATCCCGTTTATTTTACAACATTGTATTAGGTAAATAATAAAGTTATTCAAGTTACGATAATAAAATTATTCAAGTTACAAGTTGTCTGTGAGACGATCAAATATCCTTTTATATAAAAATTTTGTGAAATACTTACGATAATTTAAGTTATGTATTTGAATTTTGGGTCAGTGACGTAATTTTTTTACTACGTATTGAATAATTCAATGATGATGTAATGTTGCAAAATAAATGGGACGGAAAGAGTAATTAATTTGGGGTGAAGAGAATATCAATAAGAAAAAAAAAAGTAAAAGGGTCCGATCATGGTAAGGGTAATCAGGTCCGTTCGGGTTAAACGGTTTAGTTTTTTAATCGATTTGAATTTCAAAATCAAAATCGTTTATTAATCGGTTCAATTTTTTCGGTTTTTAAACAGTTTTGTTTATATGATTTTTCAACGATTTCGTCTTAAATATTTCGTGATGATAACTATAAATATCATTTATTAAAATAACTATATAAATTTTTATCATATATGTTTGTAAAAATAAATTAGATATATCGAGTTAAAAAAAAAGAACATACAATTATATTAAAAATATATAAAGAAATGATTTTCTTACTAACAAAAAAAATATTCGATCAAATTAAAGAAAAAATATGATTGAAGGTTTATATTTTCATTTCTAACAAAAGAGGCAAATACAATATCCACGGTACTAAAGCCATTAGGCTATCTTAGGTTTAAAATAATATAATTTGTTTGATTTTTAAGCTTAACTACCTTATACAAAACAATCATGATAATTAATTTTAAATGGATCGATAATCGATTCTAAAACGGATCGATTAATCGATTTATCATTTGTTAGTCAGTTCGGTTCGGATTTTCCCCTTTAAATAATCGGTTTCATTTTGTAAACCAAAACCAAACTATTTAATAATCATTTCGATTTCGATAACGGTTCGATAATCGATTCATCAGTCTTCGACCATGGTATTACTCCTTCCGTTCCAATATGAATATAATATTTTTTTTATTATGTATGTAAATTGGGACAGAATGAATGGTAGAATAGATGACCTTATTGGAAGTATTCGTGTTGCAACGTGACTTATTTTACATGTTTTGTTCATGGGAATCATATCTGGGTTGTGTTGTTGACGTGGACATACTGTTACATGCCATGATCATCCGCTCAGATTGGAGAAAGTGATGGTATTAGTAAAATCGATAGCCATGATGGTGATATAACAATTCCAGCGGCTGATTAACAATGATGATTGAATCTCACCGTACATCTTGGGCAGTGGCACATGATAGTCGGTAGATTCGTACAAGGTATTCCTTCAAATCTAACTACATGGTGTGTTTTATGGGTTTTTACCATTGAAAGCTTCATAGCATTCAAGAGGAATCATATTATCTCATCAATGTACTTATCCTATGTAACGGGACAAAGGTTGTTGTTTGTCATTGTCGTGCAAGCTTCATGGAATTCATTCCATAGTGCTCGAATCAACCCATAGCTATAGCTCTCTGAAGTATGAAGTATGTTTGACCAAGAAGAATTCGAGCTGTATTATTCGATATAACTTCTCTGAAGCTCTTTGAGTACAATCAATGGCAGGTAGACATATGAATTTGTCATACGGTTCCAAAATTCATGCTGCAGAACCTTATGATAATGGTGTTATTCTCATCACAGATAATATGTTGTAGTATCACTGTTTCTCCCAGACGCAATAGTCTTGTCCTGCTGCAGCAATCTTGAAATTTGGAGGAATGACATTCGGGATGCTGTATCTTGAACCAAGCTTCACGATGACCTTCCCGTCAATCATCGCGATGTAAAGGTCTGCATCGGCTTCCATTATGCTCATGCTGCTCGCTTCATTGATCCCGTTTCTCTGCCTAACCGCCGTGAGCTGAGTGATCGCATCCATCAGCCCCCAGTCAAATAAGTGATCATAGAACTGCATCAAAAGATCAAAATCACATTAGAAATCCCTGCAGGCGCCTAACAGGACATATATCTTTTATGGTATTTGTAACAGTCTTGACATCTATAAATATTGACAACTTGGCTAGTACATGTCATGATAGTATCATTTAGAACAGTTGATCCTATTAGGTTCAAACGTTCAGTTTTCATCTTAATGGTTAACCGCTGATTGAACAATCTTATTTTGATTTATCAATGTGTATATGAAAGATAGAGATTGCAGGTTCATGTCGGGATTCTAGCAAGACATGAATAGAGTGCTAGGATACTTACAATAGCAGGGAAGCCAGGATGAGTAAGGATATAAGCATATCCTAGAATAACTTTATCAGATGGAAAAGGCCACAGCTTCTGAGTTGATCCTGTATCATGGTTATCAATGAATGTGACAGCGTTCCTTGGCGCGATTCCAATCAACCCAGGCGGCTTCCCATTGCAATCCTTCATCCTCCACCACTCGCCCTCCACGGCGGCCTGAAGGATCCCCTTAGTGGTGAAATCAAATGCTGTGATGGCACCGCCCGAGGCCTGTGCCCAATTAGCCAAGTCATTCCTATGCTGATCCTGGTTGTAGTTTGGTTTCCCATCTTGACCATAGGCAATGGAGCTCCAATGTTCGCCAACGGCAAAGCAAGGTGATGTTCCCTGCATGTATATCTTCATGACCCCTGTGGAGTATCCCTTGACAAAATCGAATCTCCATCCATCAAAGCCAATGTCAGTCTTGAGCCAGTTCATCCAGTCAATAAGATCCTTCTGCACGGTAGGGTTCAAATGATCAATATCCGGAGCTGCAGCATAGCCGAGCCCACTGTCGAGGTTCCCTGTGCCATCAGAGTACTGGACATCGTCACGGCAGACGTGGTGAGGGCCCCAGTTTGCACGCCCGTCGGATGCTCCTCCTTCGAATATGCACCATATGCCTCTGCTGTCCTGCTTGGTTCCACACCTGTGATTTATCACTATATCAGCTATGGACTTGATTCCCTTCTGATGGAAAGTTTGGATGAGCGACTTCAGTTCGGCCTCAGTCCCATATTTTGATGAATCGAGATCGTATAATTTTCCTGGTAGGTATCCTGTACAAGGAGCGGAATAAAACCAGAAAACATAAGACTTCAACTAGAGATATGTCAGAAAAGGATAACGAAGGCAGGTTTTCGCATTACAAAATGAAGCTACCATAAAACTCTAACTTGAACTGTAGTCCAAGATTTTGATAGTTTACCCTGGGCTGAAATGGCATGGGAGGGAGGTGGAAGCCAGACATGAGTAACATTAGCCCGCGCTAAGGCATCAACGCCGTTTTTTAGCGCATTGTACCATCCGCCTTGCTTGTTACACGATTCCCAGTTAAAACCCTGTTCACAATCAACATTCAAGAATGAACTTCAGTGATCGTACTCTATACTCACTCAAATTACAACACTAGAGAAAGAACACGAGAAACGATACTAGCGTATTACGATTAGTTACCTGGAATAATATGGTAGAAGCCGCGGCTATGGAAAATAGGAGATGTAGAGAAAGTGTGAAGCAGCAGAGAGCTGCAAGAATTCTTTGAGTTGAGCACTGCATGACCATCTTCATATTGTGCTGAACTTGTACAAGCTGCTCAATGAGTAGGATATCTGTTTTATCCAAACTCAAAGGGTATTTATAGGTATGAAGCTAGCATTCATCTTAGAAGCATATTACAAGTTGGCACTTTTTTCCCTGAATGATAAAGACTCGCAGCCCGATGTTATCCATATGTGCATCCGATCAACCTGTCGGCCCTATGAGTTAACCGCAAAATTCATTTTTCTAGCTTAATAAGCGCTCTCAAGTTAGTCAGTGAACCAATCAAACCCAATAAGGCCTTCTATGCATAAGAAATACTAAGATGATGGAAGTTGTCGTTCTCGAGATAATACACTCATCATCGATTCTTGACTTTCCAATGGTCAACTTATTTTTAGTCTTTTCCTTCATAAACAACATATGTATCAACCAGCTAGACTATCATGGAAGTTGTCGTTCTAGTTGGTTTCCAACAGATTGCTGATAACATATCACGATATGGCGACTTAGTTGATGAATGACTTGCAAGTCATTGGTTGCTTCGATGTGCATAAGCACAACAGCCGAGGCGCAACGATTAGGTCCATTATCATCATCAACTTCAACTTGCCCAATGGGCAGAGAATGCATACTCATCCACAAAACTGATCTTTTTGAAGAGATTTTCTGCCCATTGAATTACACTGCTGTTGTCATGGATAGGTTATTTGTTACACTTTTTGCCTTATCCAGTATATGGTTTTTGCTCTGTGATGAAATCTAAGAGAATTGAAGACTGTCTGCTTGGTCTTGGACTGTGTGTGTGTGTTGATATCCTGTAATTTATGTAGCTTGGCTGGATTTCATTCGTCAAGATCTGATCTCGATATCAGTTCTGTATAAGAGGTTATGCGTGTAGGATAAACCTCTGGAAAGTCGTTTCTTCGCTAGAGTTGGCGCACTACTACCATGATGATCGTAATTTGTTCAAAATGCTGATGAGTTATAACGATTTACCCCTTCCATGTATTGTGCCTTCATACAATACATATTTGGCACGTTACGGGGCGTTACAGTATGGTCAACTCTAGACAAGATATGTAGAGTCCTTACATAGCATCGAGTGTTACTAGTCACCTGGGAATGCAAATAAAAACTCTAGGGAGCTAAGAACACGACACTGAATAATAATCTCCTCGTGATTAGATTATATCCCAAGAAGCCAACAGTATATATCATAACTTCAACACCATAAGGCGTTGATGCTGAATCGCAAAACAGATGTTCTACAAAGAACGATGATCCGTTGATCTAAGACTAGGTCAGAAACTACGCAGGTGAAGTACGTCTCTTAAAAGGCCTAACGAGGAACTCGCTTAAGATAAGTTACGTACCCTACGGAGGCCAAAATCAACACTAAATTAAATAGTAGTGCAAAAGGAGCTGAATGGTTATAGCGGCCTAAAACAATTTCTTCTTCTTTCCTGTGTCAATATCTCCTCCATGAATCACAACAACATCGTCGCCATCGTCATCGTCAAGGATGACTTTTTCTTCGTTAGCACTGCTTGAAATCGGCAAATTACTGAGCTCAGATAGCTTCCTCTTCTTTGCTGCAGGATCAACTCCAGCAGCATCGTCGACAGAGGATGACTTCTTGTCAAGGATGACTTCTTCAGCCACAACTTCCACTTCTTCAGTGATAGCGGACTTGCTTTCACCATTTTCAGCAGAGCCATTGTTCTCCTTCTCTGTTGGAGGAGCTTGTGTCCATCCAATCAGAACCATGCCATCAGGCTCCTTCTCCTCGTCAAAATCCTCCCTGAAATAAAATGAAGCGTAAACAAGGCAAAACAAAAGTTCAGGTGCAGTAACCACCTCCATTGTGGAATCATCATCCCCCACAAACCATAAAACAGATAAGAAACCTCAAGGGGGGAAGGGAACCTTTGCTTAATGTTGATGTTGCAAGAGAGTTCCTGCTGCAAATCCTCAACCGTGATTGTCGTACCGCCAGTGATCCCCGATGGAAGCTCGGACAGAACCTGAAAAGATATGGATGCACACAGAATCAAAACATGGCTGCACGAAACAAGCAAAACGAAAATGAAGAAAATTTATTGCACCTTCTCAAGATTTGCTTCGTAATTTGCAACCATGTCTTCATCCAGATCATCTCCGACCTCGTAGAGAAGGGATGCACCGTGCATGATCAATGGGAGGTTCATACCAAGCTTTGCCCGGACAATTTTGTCAACGAAATCCCTTAACTTCGTAACTGAAGTGTTCACTTCAAGTGTCAAGGGCGTCTGATTTCAAAGAACCATTAGAATATGAGAATAATGTCAATTAGATAACAAAGACTCCTTGGAAATGCACACAAATCTGAAGAAGAACCAAGGAGGGGGATTCATACACTGGAGCAAACATAACAAGATTGATTGGGCTCAAAAGGTTCCACTGGCATAAGAAGTGTCTTTCTCGAAGGATGCTCAAGGCAATAAGTCATCCTGGAAAAATTCATGATCATGCTCTCAAAAAGCAAGCAAAAATAAGAAATTTTGAATCATAACATCAAGGATCAATTAGAAGCTACATATTTAGAATGAGAATGGACCACATGCTAAATATGGTGCAAAGCTGAGCACATCTAATATGTGAAAACAATCAGTGGTACTATTAGCTATCGGAAATTGTTCAACCAAAAACAGGAGACTTAAGTCAAAATTACACAGGCAATCTCTGATAAAGAATATCGTCATATCATGTAAAGTGGAAAATACGACAATGCCAGAAGTGGATCACAAACCTATATTTGGCGACATCATTCTGGAGCACCTTGATTGCCTCGATAACAATCAGTCCAGCAATAATAGCATTTGTTGTCGCAACAGCATGAATAATGTTCCCCGCAATACCTTTAGCTTCGAACAAACTATGCACTGGGATACCGAACGATGAAGCCCGAATATTAGCAGCAGCAGTAACAAATTCAACAGCTAATTGATCGTCCTTGTCAAAACTCAGACCTCCGATTTCCTAAACAAGAAGGTGTCAGCAAAACAGATCAAATCCCAAACAACACATGTGAGAACAATGACTGCAAACCTTCTCTCGCTTCAGGAAGAACAGCTTTAATGCCTCGATGAATATTTTTGAATTGTCAGCAAGGGTCCATACGTCTTGTGGATTCTTAAAGCCAAGAGATAACATTGCAGATACAGACGAGGGATCATCACTAGCAACTTTGTCTGAGTTGCCATTCTCCTGAATCTCAGGCAGGATATCTTTTGAATATATTGGCTTTGGCCTAGCCCTGTTTTTCCAGGTTTCTTCATTAGATAGGGCTTTTTCAATGTTATAGCCAAACACGTGATCATATATCCTTCGTCCATATTGTTCAATATCTTCGTCGTTTCTACGTTCAAATACATCTACTGCATCTTCTGAAGAGCTAGAACTAGCACCATCAGCTGAGCGTACATTTAGATCATTATCTTGATTCTTGTCACCGAATAACTTCGCAAATAGCAGTTCCTTCGCCCATACAATGCAGTGCACGAACTGTGATCACAGAATTTACATATCAGACAAAAAGGTCACTCAACAGAATCAAGTCAGTGTGGTTCATTCTTGTACAAAAAAAGAGAGCTACAGTGACCCAAAGCCCCAAACAGGCCATGATTACCTTTGACGGGGTGCTTGTAATTGTACAAACAGGATAGGTCTTTGGCGCAGGTTTAGGCTGGCACTCATAGCATTCTGTTTTTCCCTTTACGTGAACAGTGACCTGAATGAGAGTAACAAATGGTAAGCTAGCAGTATGCTTACTGCAGTAAAAAAGTGACATCTAACAGGATGGTACAAGGGCAAACGCTCAGCGTGTACAACATAATCAGAAAGAAAGTAGCGTAACAAAAAGATTACATCGATTCCTATTACCATGACAGGATCAGCCTACAAAGCAAAAATAATGGTACTTGTAGTTCACATCTATTGACAAAATAAGCACATTATAACGACCAGAAAAGCATATGCATCTTCATGCATAAAGAACAATCATGTTTATAGTGTATCTTTTATCCTATCCCCGTTTCTATAAATTTTCCAACCTGATCGCTGATAACTGATCAGCCAACGCTATAAGATATAAGTAGGAATGACATCAAAGTGATATGTGCGGGCATCTGAACAACTTCAACAGAGGGCATGGAATTTCAAATTCAAAACCAGCAAGGGTTTCTCCAACCAAGCAGAGTAAAGTATACCTACTGCCAAGTTTAATTGTAGTTCGATACCAGCAATATAGAACTAATAAACTGATTAAAAAAAAAAAGATAACTAACGTTTAGCAGCATATCACCTGCCCCAAGAATCCCGTAGTCCCACTTTCAATTAATGGTACATCAGCTGCCAAGCAAAGGCGATTAACATGACGCCTAGCATCCAAATTGTCAAGTCCATTCAGCACAACATTGAACTCCTTGAAGAAATCAACATTGAATTTGGGATCCTTTACATTGGCATGGTATGGCGTAATGCTTATATGAGGCCTAAATTTCAAAACAGCATCACGTGCAACCTGTTTGATATTTCAAACAGGTAAATTTTACAACTCACTAATACGGAACGCAAGTACCCACATAGTAAACTCTATTTTACTTACTTTAGCCTTGGATAGTCCAACATGTGATTTACGGAACAAGAATTGACGATTCAAGTTGCTAACTTCTATTGTGTCCAGATCAATCTGTAAAAGAAATACACCCCACGAGATTAAAGCATTTGCGACTATGTTGCATATTGTGGTACTTTAAGAGCTGCTAAAGCACAAACAGCATAACTAAGCTAGCACTAGCTCGACATTCACGGAAGCAATCACGGAACATGAGATGCATACATAAAATTGGCTATCCCTCAATAAAATATCGAAAGAAAAGAATCATGGCTCAACATATTCAAGGAAGCATTGAGAAACAAGTCCTTTAAATAGATCATAATTCCAAAATAAGCAAGCATCAAAGCTAGATCAGATACCCACAAGGCTTGGATATTGGCAGAGACAAGCCCAGTCGCAGAACTACTAATACTGTTAATGCTAACTCTCTTCTCTGACAGAAATCATAGGGCATGATTCATTCTTTACTAAATTTGGAATTAAATCAATCACAGAGCGACCAAATTTGCAGCCCCAATTTCCAAACAAATTAAAACTTCTAACCAACCATGAAGTTTTAAGTGCAGAACTAGAACAAATACCCTAGAACTGTACTTCCAAAAACTTCCTTCAGTTTCCCATATCTATAATCCACAAATCGTTACAACAAATCGACACCCCCGGCATTCTGCAAACTAATACATCATACCGAAGAACTCTACATAAAGACAATTCCACAACATATGCCATATGCAGCATTTAACCCTTTCTACCGCGGAGCCCACCTAGTACATCTGAACCCAAACAACCACAAAAAAGTTACCCAAACCCTAGGGTTTCGACAAATCCACAACCAGAGTCCAGAAATTCACCCACAAAACCCTAGAAATCAACCACCAGAACCCCCTCCCAGCACATAAACCATAAACCAAACACACAAACAAATCGATACAAGCATATACATATAGTTCGAGAATTACAATATGAATATCCTGGAAGCCAGAGAGAGCTAGGGTTTTGAGCAGCTCACAACCAATCCCACCAGCACCAACCATCAGCACCTTCGCTCCCTGCAACAAACCACAC
Source organism: Drosera spatulata (assembly GCA_035668315.1). Taxonomy (NCBI): domain Eukaryota; kingdom Viridiplantae; phylum Streptophyta; class Magnoliopsida; order Caryophyllales; family Droseraceae; genus Drosera; species Drosera spatulata. The sequence goes on from JAOVYX010020036.1 coordinate 13,167, forward strand.
ACACCAAAACCCTAATTCACCCATTCACATACACTACAATTTCTCTTAATCCAAATATGCTCCGAAATTTCACCTTGATTGCGGCTAGTTGCTGAGTCGACGCCATTGAAGAGGAGGAGAAAAAACTTGGGATAGGAGAAGAGGAGTCGGCTGATTGCTATTCAGATCTCATGAGACGAGCCGGAGCCGTCGCAGTCGCCGCCGTGCGCCGCCGAGGGAGAGTGGGGAGATTGACGGGCGCGAAAACGCAAGAAATTTATCGTACGACTCGGCCACTCGTGCTCGGGTGCGTACTTCACTTCGTACGATGAAATTACAGTTTTGTATAATAACTTCATTATTTAAACGTATCATGAAAAATTGAAAAATTTGTTAGGTATGCTAATCATTCCACTTAAATTATTATTAACGTTAGAATAAGAAAAATTCATTGACAAAATCAATGAATGTTATGGTATGAACAGTGACATATTTAATGTCTGGTGAATTCATGACTTGTGATTGGAGTTATCAATTATCATGAACCAAAGAGCATTCAGATCGAGAATATCAATGAATTTTTTTCTTAAATATCAAAAATAGGTGTGAATATTGAGAAAAAATGGATCCATATCATGACATATTGGTTTGATTCTCTATTTGGTATGTGACTTGTGGATGGAGTTAGAAAATGTCCAAGTTCACTGTATTTTGATCTTGATTATGAGTCGTTACGGTTAAGGTTATATGTATCGATACTGATAGTCATAAGTACTTAAATATAAGTAAATTTCTGATTCGGCCAACTTATGGGATCCGATCAGTAATAAAGGACTTGTCCTTTGAAGTGATCAGGACTCTGTTCGTAGATTCTGTAGTTAATCACACATCAATGAAACATTATTAGCACCCATCACAACCATAATTTCAAATAAACGTACTGGACTTCATTTTCATGAGATTTACTGTTTGTGTAATGTGAATTATGTGATACACTTTGATGTCACCATCTTATCAATAACAAGATACAAGCTCCTAATCTAAGACCGCGACCACCATTACATTGAACATTTTATTCCAAAAATTTCCGACAAAGGAAAATGAAGCTCATAGATCAAGACTCAGCAGTCGTAGAATCATCAGCAGGATACCAATATCTGTTGAAAAACCACATCTGATCAGCTTTCACGGCGTAGCCATCCTGGTTCCGGTGCCAACTGTAGTACGCGTGAGTCCTGTTCTTGATACTGAATATGGCGTGGCCAAAGCTTGCTTCGCGGTAAGCTGAGTAGCTTGGTTGAGGCTCCGTCAGGCTGGAACAAAAGGAAACAAAGACGTCAGGTTAATGATTAATCTCTAGCAAAATTATCAGTGTTCAAGTTGGAAAAAGTTTGTTGATCTTACTTGTTAGCTAATCCTTCAATGTTCCCTCCGTCGCCAATGGTAATGTATACTGGCGCATTCTCGTTCTTGATGGGCGTACACAGCTTGTTCGTGATGTTATATGCAACGTTAGATACGCGTTCCTGCACATTTTTAACAACAATCGATTGTAAGCGAACTTTGGAACCTGTATCAGATCAATAGGATCCAAGGCTGATGCAGAGAGGATAGCACTTACAGATCGCTCATAGGCATGAACGTGACCAGCGAACACAGCATCGACTTTGTATTGCACGAACCATGACTCGAACATGACTCTCATGGTTTCCCCCTCCATGTAATGGTAGTTGTTGCTATTGTACCACGGAGAATGCATAAGAACAATCAACCATGGTGTCTCACTCCTGTTCACCTTGGGAAGCTCTGCAAGTAGCCACTCGTATTGAGGAGTATATTTACCTGATAAAAAAGAAAAAAAGAAGAGTTCAGGACAAATAACTACAATTGTCGGGCAACAAGCGATAACAACAGTGTGGCACTTGTGACGAATCTTACCGTATGCAGAATATGAAGACAAGACGATAATGTAAGCGGAAGCTCTCTTCACTGAGTACCAAAATCGTGCAGTGCTACCCGATGCTCTGAAAGGCACATGGTACCGATGAGCAAAGGGCTTGAATGGTTCGAATTCCTCCTGCGACATACATAAAAGCACATGAGAATACAACCATTGTAGAAATCACTGTACCACAGCCGAAACTTATACCATAAAGTTCAAACACTTTCTCATCAAAATCATGTTTGACAGAACTTACAAGTTCAGGAGCGAAATCGAGCTCATGATTCCCTGCAGTCCAGATCCAGGGTTGATAAGCAACACTTCTCTCCGTGAATCTTCCCCAGGAATCCCATCTCCTATTATCATGAAACGGATGATCATCTGCATAGGACAGATCGCCAACATACAACAATGTTTGGCCCTTCAGTGGATTATTCTGATAATGGGTAAGCGTTGCGTTTGAATCATAAGTCTGCCCAAGATCTCCTGCAAAGTTATTCAAGTACATTAATTGATGCCACACGCTGGTTTCCCCCTAGGTTCCATCTGATGATTTTTGTTATTTGATCGTTCGACTAGTTTACCTATAAGGCCGAATGTGTATGGAGCATCAGGACCGACAGGAGGAGGAGTCGTGAACCAAAATGTACGCGCTGTTTTTCCAGTCCCAACTCTGTAGTAGTATTTGGTATTGTACTGCAAAAACATCAGAAGCATCAAGAGAGCGCAATACTTTTCGTACATGAGATTAAAGTTGTTTTTTTTTTTTTTTTTTTGACGAGGGTGGCCGGGTTAGCTCGCGCGCACCTCGACTAATCCTCCGAACACTGACAAGGCGCCACCCACCAGCATCAGATAAAGCTTTAACCGAAATCAACGGACGTGACCAACCTGGATTTTGAGGTTAATGGGATTCAAACCCAAGACCTTCAAGAAGAAGGTTGAGTCGAACACCACTAGACCAACCCTACATGACGTTAAAGTTAAACACCACACACGACAGGAATCGAGATTACTGATTGAAAAATACTCACATCCAGGTTACTGATGGTGCTATGGTGAATGAATCCCGACGTATAGTTGTAATACTTATATCTAGTTATGATGCCCACGGCACTTTGCATTTCTCCCCCGTCCGCCTTCCAGTAAACCACCTCGTGTGAACCTGGCTGATCCGGGGTGACCCATGACACCAGCACTGCCCTTCCGTCGTGGTCTCCTTGCGTTATGTGAACCTTCAGTGATGAAAACGCACTCAACCATATGGTTACATATAGAACTACGACATTACAACTCATCGACTGCGTCAAGTATTATGATGCTATAATCACAGCGCTTGTTCGACAAAAGATGATGCCCGGGATTGAAAAAGAATGATTAGTGGGCATGAGTTGGATTGCAGATTGATATGTCATGCAACATGTGATGGACTAAGTTTTTGCTTGATCAAAAAGAAGTGATGAGCCACTGCCATTTATGAAAACCATAATCAAATGTCGCCAACAATAGAATTTCACATTGAATGGAAGAAGAACTATACTATTCTCCCTGACATGTGACATAGTATACTTCTATTTCATTACCAATAAGTTGGCCTAGCTATAAATCAAAAAACTATCGACAAGATCATATCAAAGGGCAACAAGCCGAAACGAGCTGACATCAAAACTTCGCATATGATCTAAAAATTTTAACCAAACAGCTATTTAGTCTATTCTGATATCATTTTTCAAGAATAAACAAAATATGAAAAAATTCATTTAAATGTAAAAGGACCGTCAGTGACGTCAAAACTAGGCATCAAATTGAATCACATCACTCCATCCTCGAGGAGCTTCCACCTAATGATTTCTCATGAAAAGACATCGAAAAAGCCGATACACAGACAGCTATCGATCTACAGAGAAAATTGCTACGCACCTCCCCGCGAGTACCCCCGGCCCTATCTTTTTCTTTCCAAAATGTGCTTTAACACATATACTCAAATTAAAATCAAAAATAATTTTTAATATATAGATCACATATAAATAATAAATATATTTTTAAATTTTATTAATTAAAGTTTATAAAATAAGATCAATATTGAATATAAAAAAATCTTTAAAATAAAAATTCATCTTTAAATTAATATATACAAATATCTTTTTAACTCCAGTCACATCTACAAGTCATCTCATATCTTTGGGAGACATAATTAAGACCGTATGAGAAACGATTTATTTCAGCATGAACAAACCAACGTATGCATCTCGAAAATCATTCTAATCAAAGGTAATTTTTTGTTTATCGTGTAGAATATCGTATTTTTTTTTAACATAATTATGTCGGTAATCATTATTAATAATTATTTTTAAAAGATAAATATTATTTATTTATTTTATTTATAAATATATATATATATATATTATTACAATGTGTTTTGAGCGTGTGAAAGATAGTGTGGAAGCATGTTTAGGGGTGCTTAGGGGTAAAGTAGAAAAGAAAGAGAAAAAAAAC
>JAOVYX010020037.1:0-46710 GCA_035668315.1 Drosera spatulata
GGTGATCAATCTATATAACATATGTATTTGGTGATTCAAACAGGTTTCATGCATCATTCAAACATCACACACATTCTAGTTATAAGTTATAAGATCAAAATCTCATGATCCAAGCAACCTAAACGCATCAACACATCCCTAATCAAACACTACTCACACATAAACATCAAATAACACATGAAAACCATTATATAAAAACTCAAACAGATTCTGGTCATATACAGGACAGGAAACAGAAGCTATACAGAGCTTAAAGGCGTCCCAATGCGTATCTAAGGCCTACGGTGAGAGTATAAAATGTCAGAAATCAAAATCCTGCAAAAACACCCCGTCGCGCCCGCGCCAACTTACTGGCGCGCCCGCGCTTGCTTTGAAGGGTGGCGCGCCCGCGCCTGAAAATGGTAGCGCCCGCGCCTGCTCTTTCTACGGTTTTAAAACATCAACTAAAAATAACAAATGACCTTCAAAAATTCCCTAAACTTACACATAGCTCCTATACACATAAATCTAGCTAATTGTGACAAAAGTTTGCTGAAAAACCTTCTCGAAGAGCGTGAAATGTCGATGAGACGTGAAATACTATTCTTCGAATTCTTGATTTTCCATTCTGCGATTCTTCATCCTTTTACTTCAATTTTCCATGCCAATCTGCCATAAAATCATAACATACAGCAGTACCAACATTCCAAGGCTAAAAGACACTTAAAATGCAATTTAGGCAATTTAAAGGGAATAAAAATAAACGTTTAGAAAGATGAAATGATGTGTGATTTTATACACATCATTTGCTTACAAAGAAGTTCAAGAAAAAGAATTGCTTCCAATTGTTAAGTTTTTTCAGAAAAGAAACCACGGAAGATTCAAGAACAAGAGAAATGGTAATATTTGTTATCATACTACAACTATATTTAAACGTTTTTCTTGTGTTTAGAGATACAATCTGAGAAGAGAGGGGATAGAAAATGTCTGCGTCAAGAAGGAGATTATTGAGAATGCAAAAGTTCGGAAGTGTCAAAAGGGAGTTTTTCAAATTTGGATTCCAGAGTCAACTCTTTTTCAATCTTTTGATATGATTCAATCTTGAACTGTGAAGCATGGTCGAGCTAATGACGTTAAACATAGCGCTTCATGGGAGACAACCCATGTGTTTTCAATTGTTGAGTGAAGAAAATAAAGAGTAATAGTAAAGAGAATAACCAAATGTTTGCAAATTTGAGGTCTCATTGGATGAAAATTATGCATAAAAGGCATTAAGGATTGTAAACATTTAATTTCAAGTGTGAAACAAAAAAAAAATCAATAATTCTAAAAAAGTCACACGCACGGCCCGTGTATGATACGCACAACCCGTGCGCCCCTCCTTTTCAAAATGCTTTGAGCACGGCCCAAACACCCCGTGCGTATACGCTCGGGCTGTGATCGAAGGAAAAACCTGTTTATAAAATTAACGATCTATTATTTTGTTTCACTTTTATTAGACCACCAACGACAAAAGACACCCAAAAATATCTATTTGATATCAAAATCAACCTTAAAACTATTCAAAACAAAGATCCCAATCCATCAAACATTCGTCTATCAGCGATTTCATCAATCCAAACCTAGATCTATCGAAATCATCGAAAGGTAAGATTGAATTATTTTTTATTTTGTTTTTGTTATCACACCTAATCTGCTCGATGAGAGTTGTTTATGACTCCACGTATGCTTATGAGGCATAATGATATGTGAATCTTACTAATCGATGAATTTGGAGAAATTAGGTTTTAAAGATTGGCATGAAACAAGAAAAAACTTGATCTTTAAGTGTTGTATCGTGGATTGGTTTGAAAGGAACAGATAATTAATGGATTTAGGGAGTATGTAGTTGATTGAGTTGATGAATAGTTATAATTTTAAAAGCTCATTGAAATATTTGTCTTCACTCAACTTTTGTTTATATTGTCATTTGTTAGATTGAAGGTGGATATGTCGAAAGAATTGCAACCCAAAACTTTGAGGGATATTCCCATTTGATTGATATGCTCATTAAACCTACAATTGGTTCGACGGCTCAACTAAACGGAGTTTGATTCTCGAAAAAGGAACATGAAGATCGATACAATGGTTGGTGAGAATGGGAGTCGAAGGTACAGAGTATCTGGACAAAAACATTCTCGTCAAGTTGGGCTTGTTCAATGATGTGGAGAAGATACTGAAGAATGACAAATGAGAGACATTCGTAAGTGGGAATTGGACAACTTATGAAAGAGTAACTTTGGAATTTTCAAGCACATTGGAAATCAACATTGAAATAGATGTGCATCCTGAATTCGGTTTTATTGCTTTTCAAATGTTTAACAATTTTCATGTGATAACAGTTGATGATCTGAATGAATTATATGGGTTTAGGACAAAAGGAGATAGACAATCACCAAAAAATATAGATTCGAATTTTCATAAATTTTGGAAATCTATTTCTAGTAGGAGTACTTTTAATGAATAATCTGCAAAAGCTTCTATGATCCATAATCCAATATTTTACTATCTTCAACAAGTTATGAGTCACACAATTTTTGGACGATCTGAGTATGAGAATTTGAGAAAAGATGAAATTATGTTTTTATGGGCATTATACAACGAGAAAAATGTTGATTACCCATCACATATAGCTCGATATTGGCACGACTTTGCTTTGAATGGAAAAGGCCCTATAGGTTTTGGAGGTTTAATTACACCAATTGCTATGCCTTTAGGACATAATTTAAGTGGTAAAAGATGTATTGAAGTCACAACCATACCATTATCACTAGTTCTCGAAAATTTTGATTTAACGGAGAATACTTTACGCTATTATTTCATCATGATCCTGGAAGAAGTTTACTTCTACATGCAAAGTTTTATTGTGCAGTTTTGATGTGTGTGTAAACACATATATTTTATTTATGTTAAACCTATTGTTTTGTCGTCTTTGAGTTCTTTATTTCATGGTTTTAGTTTAGTTTATGATTGTGAACTTGGATATTGCTGTTTGCGTGTTTTCATTGTAGATTTGATTGATAAGAGCAACTTTTGGCAACTCATAAATTGGATGGAAGAATCTTGAAGATGATTGTGATGAAGTGTGATGATTTGGCGATCACTCATGTTGATTTCGTTGATTTCTGGTGATAATCACATGCATTGGATGATGATGTTAATGTTCAAAGTCGTTTGGAGCTGCTTTGGAGCTAAACCGATGCTTTTGAGGCTTATTTGAGCAAGGATGATCCTTAAAGGTTAAACGACGTATAGAAGATGACTCGAGGCCATTTTGAGGGTGCAAATGATGTCATTCGAAGTATTTTATGATGAAATGAGGGCTACATAAGGTATACCATCGATCAGGACGAAGTTCGGAGTGAAAAAATGATGTTTTTGGTGATTTCCTGGACTATAACGACCGTTACACTCCTTCAACGACCGTTATAGTCATAAACCTCGAAGATTTCAGCAGCTACGCAGCGTAATGACCGTTACAGGTACCCTGTAATGGTCATTACACAGGCCAAATGTCCAGATTTAGTTTGTTTGGTTCAAATTTCGAATTGTTTTTGGGTTTTTTTTATTATAAATATCCGTGTATTTTCTTTATTTTGAAGGAGATTAGGGTTGTTTTCCAGGGCCTTTCGGCCATTTTTGTCCTCTCAAAACCATAGTTTAGATTATTGTTTTTCTATGCTTTTGGAGACCGAATCTTGATGTAATGCTTTGGATCTCTTCAATTCGCCATCGTATCTTTATTTTTCTACGCTGTATTATTCTTCTTTGTCTGTTCATTTACGATCATGGTTGTGATGATGCACGTAAATATGATGTATGTGATGATGATTGATATAATGAGTGAGTAATTATACAATGGGGATAGATGAATGAAATTCTAGCAAATACGGATCATGAGATGAGTTAGTTCATCAAAAACAGTTTCGTATGTTAAGATTGATGCATGAAATCTGACATTTATCCATTATATGTTATGAAATCAAATAGTTTGATCACCTATTGATGACATAACCTAGCTATTAATCGCGCTAAGTGATTACATTGATAGCAAAAATAACAATTCATGTTTTAAGCTCATTGTCATGACGTTATGATTGACTGCATGTGAACCTTTATAGTTTAAGCTCATTGCTATTAATGTTCATGTTTGGTATATTCTCTTTTTTGATTCAATTAATTTATTTTTAGCATATACGAACTCATCGGTATGCTAGGGATAGATAAATTAGGTTAATTATACAAGTTCATTGGTAATTAACAATCTAACCAATGTGATACTTTATGCCCAAAGGTATCACGGCCAAACCTATCTAAATAACGAATCCATATGATATTCATCCATGACTGATCCTAAAAAGTTAGAATGTAATTAGTCAACCTCCCTACCTTTTTATCACATAAGAAGACACCTCAATCCATTTTTTCCATAAGTTTTGATTATTTTAGTTTAATTCAATCATTTAATTAGTTTCATAAGACAAAAATAAAACCCCCCAAATCTTAATTTTCATATTTATAATAGTTCTTTATAGTGACTAAAAAAAAGAGAATAAATAATATTACGGCCGTTCCTATGGGGTCGACCCTTAGTTCCACTACTATATTTTTTTTAAAAATTTTTAGAGTGTGAGTGAGTGCATATAAATTCTAATTTGACGTGTCTACGACAACACGTATCAAATTTTGGTGCCATTGCCAGCGACGATTAAATTTTGTCAATATTTTTTTTATTTTTAGTCACTCAACGTTCTATTATTTTACGATAATTATTTTATTTTATTTTATTTTCGTTTCTTTTAATTAAAAAAAATTTCAAAAGATATTTTTTGTGAGATTGTTGTTTTTGAATTCATTTTAAATTAATTTTAATTATGGCTTATAATTATCAATCTTAGAGTAATATGAATAATCAATATGATGATAATTTGACTCTATCAAAGATAGATAAACTGGAAAAATTGATTATTCAATTGTGCAATAAAATGAATAGCATTAGGCCATGTGGAAATTACTTTATTCTGAAACATCAAATAAATAATTTCTTATCTTTTCATCCTATGGATATTCCAATCTAATGAATATGTGTCTACAACAATCACAACCACAGTATGGATATAATGCTTATTTTAACTATTATAATGTTGAGTAGTTAGATCATCAAAATTATCATGAGGGTTACCAAGATTTTAATTCTTCAATGCCAAATAATTCTTTTCACTTTTTAAAAAGTCATTCTCTTGAGCATCCGTATAGTCATCCCTCAAAACTATACTCACAAGATTCAAATTCTATGACTTAAGAAAAAATGGTTGAAACAATTACGCATAACCAACATCTTATTCAAGAAGAAAATAGGATGTTTGAAAAAGGAAGGGGATATAATGAGTGTAAATTGCAAAGTCAAATTGACGAACTCAAATCTATGTCATTTCCAATAGAAACTCCAATTTTTAAGTCATATAATGAATCTGATCAACCACAAGAGGGTGAAAGTTTAACCACATTTAAAAATGATGAAGAATATTCTAAAATTGAGAGTTCTAACCAAATTCAATTTGAGGATAGGCGAAGGTTTTTTTCGACGAATACCACTTGTCTGAGATCTTTAAGATCTTCCTAGATCGCTGAGAAAAGGATGTGGTAGAGACGAAACAGCTTATTTGCTCGCCTGCGGGATCTTCTTCTATTCTCTTGACTCTTCTCGCTCTAAACTATTTGAATAGCATGCCGTTTCCTTCTTTAATTGATACAGATTATGATCCCTATCTCACCGGTCTTCCAATTCCAGGAAATGATGACTCTGAAAAGTCACTCCAATTAATTATCACTAAATTAGTAGTCGTAATTTATAAGGGGCTTTCTCGCTATATTAAGAGATTTGTGATTCGAAAAAAAAAAAAATGTGAACTCTATAATTCGAATAGGTAAAATCTTTTCTATTCCAGTTAGGCTAGGTTGGACGAAGACGTTGATTTATCTTATGAATATTTTATTGAGAAGTATGATAAAAATGCAAAAATAGAAGGTCAATGTGATCTTTCTGGTGATGATATTAATATTGATGCTTTTGAAAATTCATTGAATTCATTACAAGAATTAACTAGCTCAATTGACTTAAGTTCAACTTAGTCTCAAGAAAGCAGTTCTAGCCTCGAAATATTGAAAAATTAAGTCAATCAACTTACTCTTGAAATGAGTTAAAAGCTCTAGCTTTCATGGAAATTGAAACTGAATTTGATAAATCACAAATACAAGAAAATCTAACGATAAGTGAAAATGATGAAGAAACATTGAAAGTAGAGAGTTTTGGATGAAACGAGACACAAGATGAGTTGGAAGAAGAAATTTTAGAGCTAGAATTTGATGAAGTTAAGGAAAAAAAATTTGAACTCGAATATGATAAATTTGATGATGGAAACTTAAAAATGAATATTGATAAAACCAATTTTGATGGTCAATATATTACACTTGATGATTTTGTTGAATTGGAAAAGTATTTGTATTCTTATGATGAAGTTGAGCAAATTGATTCTATGTTAGAAATGCCTAATATCCTTGAGCATGAATCAATGTTTGTTTCGGATGTTCCTTTATTAGAATTCGAAATTGATCAATCTCATTCAAATATTTCATTTTTTGAAAATCTTCTTAGGTTAGATGTTTTTCATTATCATAAGGAACATTTTGATATGTCATGCTTTATTTTATTTTCTTATGTATCCAAATATTTTAGAAATCTTATTTTGGCATGCTTGATTAATCATTTTGAGAAAATAAGATTTTTGAAAAATATCGAGCGTAATAAGAAGAAGGTTCTAACTCGGCTTCCATAGCATTTCAAATAACCTAAAAGAGTCGGGCTGCAAACTCTAAATCAAGCGCTTCTTGGGAGGTAACCCAAGTCTTTAGTTTTCTTTAGGTGCAATAAGTTTGTTTAGTTTTTAGCTTAGGAGTTTGTTTCATTTTTAATAAATTCATCGGGCGAGTTATATCTTTGGAAACTCTTTGAACAATTCATAAATGATACATTTTAAGTGTTTCAAACAAGTTTTAAGTGTTTCAAACAGATCGTTGCGGAGATTTAAGGAGTTTAAATTCATATTTCTTAGACTGTAACAACCATTATGACTCTTGTAACAGCCGTTACGCCTCAGTTGTCATTCGTTTATGCCATTTTAATCCTGATTCATCTTGTTTGCCGTATTAGTCATTCTAATCATATATTCTCTTAATTAAATACATCACAACTCTAAATCCTTGCTATGAACATTGATAGAATGAGTGTGCAAAATAGTGTTTTTATTTATTACATGTTATTTTCCACTCGATGCTTTGATGTCTTTTGTGAGAATGTGTGTAGGATTGAACATATGATTCAAAGGGCATTTCAAAAAAAATATTAAGCATAAAGAGCAAGATTAGTGTAATTGGAAGGAATCAGCAGCTATCGACCAGATTTCACCTTTACCAAGTGAGTTTCTATTTTATTTTTATGTCCTTATTGCATTTCACTTCTTAAAGGCTTGATTTGTTATTGTTGTTGTTTATTGCATTTCACTTCTTATTCTTAAACATTGAGGACAATGTATAGTTTTAGCTTGGGGAGGGATTACTTAGTTTAGTTTTTAATTTTTTTTTCTTATTTTTGTTACTTTTTTGAAAAATTAGTAAAAAATTCATAAACAGTAAAAGAAATGAAACTAAAAATTGTGGTTGGTTTTCAAAACCATGGCTTGAGCATAGTAATACCATGGTTTTCAAAACCATGCCTTCAAAACCATGATTGTCACTAGTATATGTAGTTTGAATATCATTTCTAAGGAAATCATAAGTCCATGCTAACATCGTTTTATTACTTTCCTATGATATGACTTTTTCATGTGTAGATAGCACTTTAGTGGTGACTTGAATAGTAAATAGACATTTGTATAAGAAAAAGAAAAGAAAAAGAGAAAAGAAAACCTTTGTGTTCCCCTTTTATGCAATCTTCTCACTTATCCACCGATTATAGCGGGCATGGTGTGAGTTTTTGAAAAGAAAAATATTTTTGTTTATAAAGAACCCGTCTTCTATGGTGACCCTTGTGCTATTTTTGGTTACTGGAGAATATTCTAGACCTACTCATCAATGAAAAAGAAAAAAAACAAGAAAAGGAAAATAGAGAAAAAATTACCAAAACAAGCAAAAAGCTTCAAAAATACCATGTCTCTTACCTCGATAATCAAAATTACCATCTACGGATAAAAGGGGGGGCATGGTATTCAATAAGATGAGCTTGGAAAAAAAAACATATCTAATAGAAAATCTAGACTTTCTTTGAGACCTTGGTGGCTTTGGGAAAGACCTATGACGGACGCATTTCTGACCGTAAGGAAGTAACGGGGTAGAATAAATGATATTTGAAATGAATTTCGAAAATATTTTGTGTTGCTACATCTCCGGAATATCTGCTAGGTGCGAAGGACCTTAAGGGGGGATGATTTGAGGGGTAATTTATATGGTGTGAATAGGGATGATGGGCGACTTTGTGATGAATGTTCCTTCAACATATGCTTAGTGTAACTAATTCTTGGCATCCTCATTACGTAAATGCTTGAGCTGTGGAAGTTTTCATATTTAATTTTTTTTCAGTTTTCAAGTTGAGTCTTTATTTTGTTTTTAGCTTTGCTTAGGGACAAGCAAAGGTTTAGCTTGGGAGAATTTGATGTGTGTGTAAACACACGAATCTTATTTATGTTAAACCTATTGTTTTGTCGTATTTGAGTTCTTTATTTCTTGATTTTAGTTTGGTTTATGTTTTTTTACTTAGATACTGTTGTTTGCATGTGTTTCATTGTAGATTTGATTGAGAAGAGCAACTTTTGGCAACTCATAAATTGGATGGAAAAATCTTAAAGATGATCGTGATGAAGTGTGATGATTTGGCGATCACTCATGTTGATTTTGATGATTTCTGGTGATACTCACATGCATTGGATGATGATGCTAATGTTCAAAGTCGGTTAGAGTTGTTTTGGAGTTAACCCGTTGCTTTTGAGGCATATTTGAACAAGGATGATCCGTAAACTTTAAACGAAGTGGAGGTGATGATTCGAGACCATTTTGAGGGTGCAAATGATGTCATTTGAAGTATTTTATGATGATATAAGGGTTACATTAGGTATACCATCGAACAGGACAAAGTTAGGAGCTAAAAAATGATGTTTTTGGTGATTTCCTGGATTGTAATGACCGTTACACTCCCTATAACGACCGTTACATTCATAAACCTCGAAGATTTCAGCAGCTACGTAGTGTAATGACCGTTACAGGTGCCCTGTAATGATCATTACATAGGTCAAATGTCCAGATTTTGTTTGTATGGTTCAAATTTTGAATTGTTTTCGGGTTTTCTATAAATACCTGTGTATTTTCTCCATTTTGATGGAGATTAGGGTTGTTTTTCAGGGCCTTTCGGCCACCTTTGTCCTCTCCAAACCCTTGTTTAGATTATTGTTTTTCTACGCTTTGCAACTCTTCAATTCGTCATAGTATCTTCATTCTTCTACTCTGTATTATCCTTCTTTCTCTGTTCATTTACAGTCATGGTTTTGATGATGCATGCGATGATGATGTATGTGATGATGATGTATATGATGATGATTGATATAATGAGTGAGTAATTATATAGTGGGGATAGATTAATGAAATTCTAGCTAATACGGATCATGAGATGAGTTAGATCACCAAAACCAGTTTCCTATGTTAAGATTGATGCATGAAATCTGACCTTAATCTATTAAATGTTATGAAATCAAATAGCTTGATCACTTATTGATGACATAACCTAGCTATTAATCGTGCTAAGTGATTATATTGGTAGCAAAATAACAATTCATGATTTAAGCTCATTGTCATGACGTTATGATTGATTGCATGTGAACCTATATAGTTTAAGCTCATTGCTATTAATGTTCATGTTTTGTATATTCTCTTCCTTTGTTTCAATTTATTTATTTTTAGCATATACGAGCTTATCGGTATGTTAGGGACAGATAGATTAGATTAATTAACAATCTAGCGAATGTGATGCTTTATGCCCAAAGGTATCACGGCCAAACCTATCTAAAGAACGAATCCATATGATATTCATCCATGATTGATCCTAAAAAGGTAGAATGTAATTAGTCAACCTCCTTATCTTTTTATCACATAAGAAAACACTTCAATCCATTTATTCCATAAGTTTAGATTATTTTAGTGTAATTCAGTCATTTCATTAGTTTCATAAGACAAAAACAAAACCCCCCAAATCTAAATTTTTATATTTATAATAGTTCTTTATTGTGACTAAAAAAAGAAGAATAAATAATATTATGATCGTCCCTGTGGGTTCGACCCCTTACTTTCACTATTGAATTATTTTAAATATTTTTAGAGTGTAAGTGAGTGCATATAAATTTTCATTTGACGTGCCTAAGACAACAGGCATAAATATTTTCTAGCAAAAGAGTCTTGGCTCTCTCCAGGATTGAATTTGAAGACGTATAGGGAAAAGCGTATGGTGGAATCAAGAAACGAAGATTCAATTGGTTCAAATGTTGGTAAGCGGCCCAAACAATTCAGAAAAGTGAAACTTGTGAAGAAAAAGAAGGAGCAAGAAAGTAAAATTCAGTCAACCAGAAACCAGCAGCTTCACATAGAGTTCCATTGCAAGATATGACGAATGCTCTTCAAAGGCGGTATTTACCGTCTTCCTCCCAAAACTGACATGCAGCATTGTAAGAATTGTCCTCTTATTCTTAATTTGCTATTTTTATATTGAGGACACTGTATAGTTTAGGTTTAGGGGAGGAGTTGTGTGAATATGAGTTAATTTTTTGTTGAGTTAGTTTGGTAAATTCTGTCATGTTGTCATGTGAGTCTATTTTTTTTTTTTTTTTTAGTTATGTGTCTAGAAAAGTCAATGTTTTCTTTAGTAAAGGAATTTACACAAGAGTTTGTAAGAACTATGCAAAATGTGCTAACTCGAAACAAATAAATGAAACAAGTGTCATACTAGAATAAAAGACGGCCTAAATTGAAACCCATCTTGCTACATAGCGGTTTGTTGTCCGAAGTATCGTTAGATTTGCATATCTAGCAAGAGCATATATATAGGGGACAATCAAACACTGGATGTGAGGGCAACAATAAGATTAAATTCTTATAATACAATGAGTTTAAGCTACTACCTACTTGATTGTGGTGAGACGGAGAGGTGTGCATCGTAAATCATTTATTCCATTTCTTTGTGTAGCCATAACCTTTAAACCTCCCTTACCGAATGGCATTATTCCTTATTCGGCCTTCTACATGTGAATGATAAAGGGGAATGCTTATTTTCATCATTGGAGTTATTCTATATTTCACATGCCACTTAAGCTCCACAAAAGAACCTTTTTGAACCCTATTACATGTACGAGTCAAAAAGACGAATTTGGGATATCTTTGTATGTGACGGTTAGTTTCATATGATATAATGTGGCACACAATGTGCGCGTACCATTTTTGTTGTGATATCGAAAAAAAAAAAAATGGTATGAATTATTTAGACTTCAATAGAATAATGATCTCTTCGATGGATGGAATTGCGTAGCGTAGATCTCGTTGCAATCCGTAGAGATCGTCATCTCAGATTAAAGAGACATCTTCGACTCTTTACACCATTAAAAAAAATAATAAAAAATAAAAAGAGAAGAGATAGATTCCTTTGGTTTGGTTTAGAATTTTTGGTGTGTTTATTGTAAAGGCACAATGCCTTAGGAGATGGATGTATTTATCGTTAATCTTGAGTTGTATCATATTCCTACCCTTGCATCTTATCTCCACAAATCAAATAGCCGACCTCCTTTTACCTATCTTTGTTACTTTCTTTGGTCCTAACCTAATATTGAAATGAGATGTGACGTACACTTGGTTCGGGGAAGATGGTGGTTAGTGTGTGAATGCTTACAACTGGTTATATTATTTGGGTTGAAGCCTTATTCTTGTATGATTAGAGTCTTGATATGATCCTCACGATCATTGTAGGATGATGAGTGGTGCGTTGTTAGGTGATCGTCTAGAAATACAAGTATAACTCCATGTAGTGTGGTGAGAAGAGAATGATGTAATGGCATGTAGAGATATGTATGATGACATTTTTTTATTTAATTGTTACGAATTTTGCATTTTTTACTATTCTTATTCTTTCTTATGTGTTTTCTTTTGCTTAAGGACAAGCAATGTTTGGTTTGGGGGAATTTGATGAGTGTGAAAACATGCATCATTTTCTTAGTTTTAGTTATGTATTTTTATCTATTTTTTATCTTAGTTTGAGTTGTTTTAGTTCCTTTTATGGATAGAGAGTCGATACTGCCGTACATGTTATTTTTATTGCAGGAATGAAGAGCATGGCACGATTTTGGGTCGTGAGCTACATGGAAGGAGAGTTAAAGCTGATTTTCTAAAGTTCTGGTTGATCGTGAATAAGTCGAGATGTGTCTATTACTTGTTGGAGCTTTAAAGATGAAGTATACCAGTTTTGAGTGAGTACGGACCGTGCCTGATGCGCATGGGCCGTGCCAAATGCTTTGTGAAGTTCTCTGAGCACGGCCTACGGAGACTTGCTCACGGGCCGTGAGCGGTGAGCATGGGCCGTGCACTCCCTGAAAACAAAACAATGTTATCTTGCTATTTTTATTGAGTTTTGGTTATTTTGCATTTTCTATAAATAGCCACTCCCAAAGATCAAAATGAGGACGACTTTCATCAGGTATTTCACCAGAGACGAGGTCGGGATAACAACGAATTAGTATTCTCTTGACGCCTACAAAAACATCAACACGCATCAAAGCTCACTCATATACAAAAATCGGACTTAAATCTCAAGATTTTCATGCAAAGAAGCCTAGATATATGGCAAAAGTAGGATCAAAGGATGAATGATACGAGGCAAACAACTCCTCCAAGCTTAAGTTATTGCTTGTCCTCAAGCAATGTAGGTTCACTAACACATAAGGAAGTATTCATGACCCGAGACTACCATCTAATGGTAAGGGAATGCCACTCGTCATATTACTCAAGCCAATACATCCTCAACGCGTCCCACATGATCTTGTGGATCATTTTCATGAATGCTCACCCCCAAACCATACAAAGATGAGGCTTGAACCTAAATAATACCCTAAGCAAGAAGTGTTCGAGTATTATCCACCCTCTTACCCATACCCAATGTGCAACCATGATCCACAACAAAGGCCGGGAATGATATGTGAACAAAGTAGAGAAGAGGTGTAAATCATTAGGGTTATGGGAGGTTTTAGGGATAGAAGTGAAGAAAGAGGAGAAGTGTATGTCAAGGTACCGACACACTCTAAACTATCCCCAACCACGAAGCATTGTGCTTCGACAAGAATGAAACACACACCCTTAGC
This sequence comes from Drosera spatulata, assembly GCA_035668315.1. NCBI lineage: Eukaryota > Viridiplantae > Streptophyta > Magnoliopsida > Caryophyllales > Droseraceae > Drosera > Drosera spatulata. Next base: position 13,458 of record JAOVYX010020037.1, read on the forward strand.
CTAAGGCATCCTCTCGGTTCACCCCTCTTTGGGTTGGTGACTTCTCGAGACTTAAAGCAAATTTTAGGCTCTTTGCCTCGTTTCTTTACTTTTGCTTTTGCTTTCTTCTTTTCTTCTTTTCTCTTTACATCGTGGCCTCATGGTTCACATATTACCGTGTTACAACATTGGCCAAAGAAAAACAAGATACAAATCAAGACACATTTTGTGCCAAATCGAGCATGTATTCATTCACATTCCATACAACCTTTCAAACCACGCCGCATTGACTCCACACCAAAAGAGGGTTCGAGAGAGAACGACAAGGAGAGATTCATAGCATGAAAAATCGATATCATTCCCATAACAATTAAGCACAAGGCAATCAAGTAGAAAGTGAGAATCAAGGTCATAGCAAAGTTGAGAATAATAGCATTTGAAATCAAGAAGAGGATTGTAGGATCCAAGGTAACACAAGATGAGTAAGTGAATCATGATCACGCATTCCACTGCCTTACCACAAACCCAATACCTAAGAGCTCCTTACTAATGGTGTTATAAAGGTTTCGACCTCATAATGGTATTCCACAATCATGCATATGCTAGGAGTTACTTTTCATGAAAAGTTGGATAACACCCCGCCATAGGATAAATGGTGATTCAAATTGAGCTATCTTAAAGTTTCGGGCACTACCGTCATAAGATGGTAAATCTCAGGTAAATAAGCATACATCACTATTGGTCAGAGAAAATGCATGAATCAAAACATAACTTAAATATATGAAAATCCAAGATAAAGATACATCATCAAAATCCGAATGCAAATAAAGTACATGTCTACCCCAACATAAATGAAATAGCGGTAAAGATAAAATGGACTTGACGTCACACGACACGCCCTATACCGACTCGACACGACTCCAAAAATAACTCCAACTCCCTCCCCCAAGCTTAGCACGACGCAGACGCCGGATGCAAAAGAGAGCTAGAGGAATAAGAGTTGGAGGAATACGACCTGACGAGCTAGTCATGCGAGGCGGATGAAGGTTCAGCAGCGATCGTCTTGCTTTTGTCATGACCACCCGCCATTGTACCTAGGATCACAAACGTTAATGCGCATCGACGACATTAAAAAGATTCACCAAATGGAGAAAAAAAATGGACTCATGGATTGCATATAGGTGATCAATGACAATAAGAGTACATCACAAGTCATTAGGCGTGAATGGTAGATGCAAAAACTCAAGGAGCATATCATCGAACACCTTGCGTGCATGGTTGAAAACACCTCTTTTAACATAGAGTTTGGATCTAAATCACAACCCAAGACATACAATTATCATGAATTTCATCTCCCATACATCATTAGAATCAATGCCAACCTATTCTACCATACATTCATCAAGATCACATCACAACCCATCAATCCATTCAACCAAACCTAATCCTCCAATCCATCAACTGCAATGAAATCAAAGAGATGAAGAAGGAGAAGGGTTGATCATACCTTAGTCACGGATGAATTGGATGCGACGACATGAGATTTTGATGTAGGTTTAGGGTTTGAAAGGGGTTGGGGCATTTGGATCGAAGTGAATGTTACGTTGAGTGAGTTGGGTCAAGTTATCGGGTATATGTATGTGAGAACTCGGATGAACCGTGCCCTGGCGCCTTCTTATGATACGCCCCTATGCTTCGATGTAGAATTCGAAGCATACTAAAGTAGGATGCCCGGGCGCTTCTTTCAACTGCGCCAAGGCGCTTTGGGTGACTTTTCGATTTGGAGTTGTTGTGACAAGGAGGCCGCGCCTGGGCACCAGTTTATACTATGCCTGGGGGTTTCGATGTATTTTACAAAGCATAAATTTCACTCATAAAGGTCCAAGCCCGGGCATGAGAGACGGTGGGTCAAGCTCAAGTTCAAAAATGCTCATCACTTGAACTCTTTGATATAGACAAACTCCAAAAACTTAGGAATTGAAGCACGTACCTCATTTGGAGCTCATTTTTAGATATGAATGAAGTGTTACCGTGTCGATGTCTCGATCATTGTGTTGTCCCATCTCGTACACACCTCCTCGTGATACAAATTCCCCCATCTTATTCCGCAATCTACATGGAAAACATAAAATTAAGAATAAGAGAACTAAACTACGGGGAGGGAGAATTACTTATTAACAATAAAGAAAAAGTACTCCCTTGTGGGTTGCCTTCCACACAGCGCTTGGTTTAACGTCCTCAGCCAGACATGGCCAAAGAAATAATGGATCCCTTAAAGTGATAGTAGAAGAGGGTGGTCCGAGAACATTACCGTCATAGTATGCCTTTAAACGTTGTTCATTTATCGTGAATGAAGAGCCGACACCATGAAGTTCTATGGCTCCATAAGGATGTACCTCTTGGACAACGAAAGGGTCCGACCACCGAGACTTAAACTTCCCGGGAAAGAGTCGGAGATGGGAGTTATAAAGAAGAACTGTTTGGCCCGGGAAGAACTCCCGGTGAAGAATCTTCTTGTCATGCCACACCTTCACTCTCTCCTTGTAAAGCTTGACGTTCTCATAGACAGTGCGTCAGAACTCATCAAGCTCATTAAGTTGAAGAAGTCGCTTCACCCCCGCTTCTTGAATATCAAAGTTTAAGAACTTCGTTTCCAAATAAGCATTGTGTTCTAACTCCACCGGCAGATGACATGCCTTCCCAAACACCAATTGATATGGGGAGGTACCTATTGGTGTTTTGAAGGCCGTGCAATAAGCCCATAGAGCATCGTCTAGCTTCTTTGCCCAATCCTTTCGGGAAGAGTTCATGGTTTTCTCAAGAATCTTCTTCAATTCACAATTGGAGATTTCTACTTGGCCACTTGTTTGAGGGTGGTAGGGCGTTGCCACTTTGTGCTGGACACCATATTATCCTAAAAGAGTTTCAAATGCCAGTTCCAAAAGTGAGAGCCTCCATCACTAATGATTGCCTGTGGAGTTCCAAATCTTGTAAAGATGTTTCGGTTTAAGAATTTTGTTGCTACCCGGGCATCATTAGTAGGAGTTCCAATGGCCTCAACCCATTTCGAAACATAGTCAACAGCCACAAGGATATATTCATTGCCAAAAGATGAAGGAAAAGGTCCAATGAAGTCGATGCCCCAAACTTCGAATAACTCAACTTCAAAAAGTATGTTCAAAGGCATCTCATTCTGGGAAGAAATAATACCGGTCATTAGGCAACAATCATAAGCCGCAACATAAGCATTAGCATCCTTAAACAAAAAAGGCCAAAAGAATCTCGAGGTGACTATCTTCGCGGCAGTTTTAATTGCCACCAAGATGCCCACCATAATCCGAAGAATGACAATGGAAAAGAATATCCGCCATCTCTTCTTCTGGCACACATCTTCGAATCATTTTATCAGGACATTGCTTGTAAAGAAAGGGATCATCCCATAGATAGAAGCGTACATTGTGCAAGAACTTCTTCCTTTGTTGAGAAGACATCTCCGTTGGGAGCATACTGCTTGCCAAATAGTTCACATAGTTTGCAAACCATGGACAGATTCATTGATAGGTGTTGGGTCCGCACCTTGTTCCTCATGCCATTCGATCCGAGAAAGAGGATCCGCTAAAAGTTTCTCCGTACCTTCCTTGTCCTTAATCTCCATGTCAAACTCTTGAAGTAGAAGAACCCATCGGATAAGACGTGGTATTGCATCCTTCTTCTCAAAAAGATACTTGATAGCCGAATGGTCGGTTCACACGCTGACCTTGGTTCCGATCAAGTAGGATCGGAACTTGTCAAAGGCAAACATCACGGCTAAAAGTTCTTTCTCGGTAGTGGCATAGTTGAGTTGGGCATCAGAGAGCGTCCGACTAGCATAGTATATGACATGGAAGATTTTGTCCTGTTGCTAGCCTAAGACCACGCCAACGGTATAATCACTAGCATCGCACATGAGCTCGAATGGAAGATTCCAATTAGGAGCTACAATCACCGGTGCCGAGACTAAAGCATGCTTCAAAACTTGGAACGAACATTGCTCATCAAAAGTGAAAGGAACATCCTTCTCGAGGAGGTTGCAAAGTGGCTTAACAATTTTGGAGAAATCTTTGATGAACCGTTGGTAGAAACCGGCGTGGCCAAGAAAACTTCGCACACCTTTAGCATTGGACGGTGGTGAAAGTTTGTCGATGACATCAATCTTAGCTCGATCGACTTCTATCCCTTTTGAGAATATCTTGTGCCCCAAAACCACCCCTTCTTGAACCATGAAGTCTCCCAATTCAAGAGAAGGCTAGTCTCAACACATCGTTGCAAGACAAGAGCAAGATTTTTCAAACATGCGTCATATGAAGCACCAAATATCGAAAAGTCATCCATGAATACCTCAATGAAACACTCCACCATGTCCGAAAAGATGGCCATCATGCATCTTTGGAACATTACGGGAGCATTGCAAAATCCAAAGGGCATCCGATGATAAGCAAATGTTCCATAAGGACAAGTAAAGGTAGTTTTGTCCTGGTCTTCGGGGACGATTGTGACTTGATTGTAGCCGGAAAATCTATCAAGGAAGCAATAATAAGCATACCCCGTAAGGCGATCAAGCATTTGATCAATGAAAGGAAGTAGAAAGTGATCCTTATGGGTAACTTTCTAAAGCTTGTGGTAGTCAATACACAATCTCCATTTGGTCACCGTTCGAGTTGGAATCAACTCATTGTTCTCGTTTCGAACCACGATCATGCCACCCTTCTTCGGCACTACTTGTACGGGACTCATCCATTCACTATCGGAAATGGGATAAATGATCCCCGCATAAAAAAGTTTCAACACTTCTTGCCAAACCATCTCCTTCATGTTAGGATTGAGGCGCCTTTGATGCTCCGCACTTGGCATGAAGCTGTCCTCCATGAGTATCTTGTGCATACAATACAGAGGATGGATGCCTTTGATATCACCAATTGACCACCCGATGGCAGTCTTGTGCTCTCGAAGAATACGGAGAAGTTTTTCTTCTTGCTCGTAATCTAGACTTGTAGAGATGATCACCGGCAAAGTAGAATTCGCGCCCATGAATGCATACCTAAGATGAGACGGGAGCTCCTTCAACTCAAGAGTTGCTCTTTCCTCCTTGTCTTCTCCCAAGCTATCTCAAATCAAAGGTTCTACATGAGTTTGCACATACATAATAGAGGAAGAATCAAGTCTCGCGACCATCTTGTGCAAAGAATCATCGTCCTCATCTTCCAATCCAAGTAGACATGCTTCAAGAGAATCATCAAAAGAAGAGCCAAATGTCTCTTGGACACAAGAATTAATAATATCAATCCGCATGCAAGAAGAATATGAGGAGTCGTCCGGGTACTTCATGGCTCTAAACACATCGAATGTGACTCTTTCATCTTGGATGCTCATCGTCACTTTCCCGTTCTTTACATCGATAAGAGTACTTTCGATGGCAAGGAAAGGACATCCAAGAATAATCAACACCTCATCATCCTCTTCCATCTCCAAGACAACAAAGTCTGCGGGGAAAATTAAGGTGCCAACCTTCACCAATACGTCTTCCACTATGCTTCGAGGATAAGTAACAGATCGATCCGCAAGTTGTAAAGAGATGGTGGTTGGACGAGCTTAACCCAAACCCAATTTCCTACAAATAGACAAAGGCATAAGATTAATGGAGGCATTAAGATCACATAAAGCACGATTAAAGGTATGATTGCCAATAACACAAGGAATAGTGAAACTCCCCGGGTCCTTTAGCTTTTACAGTAGCTTTCTTTGGATGATTGCACTACGCTCCTCTTTAAGCTTCACGGTCTCAAAATCTTCGAGTTTACGCTTCTTAGATAAGATCTCCTTCATGAACTTTGCATAAGAAGGCATTTGAGCCAAGGCATTTGCAAACGGAATATTGATGTGTATTTTTCGAAATACCTCCAAGAACTTCTCGAATTGTTTGTCGAGCTTGTCCTTATAAAAGCGTTGAGGTTAGGGAAGCTTTGGTACATAAGGAGAGAGATCATCGGGAAAACGTTTAGAAGACACCTTGGAAGATGGTGTCACGTTTTCTGCGTCAACCTTATCTTGAGTAGAGATTTCTTCACTTTTCTTGCTCTCATCTTGCTTAGGGTACTCGGGATCCTTAGTTACTTTACCACTTTATGTTGTAATGACCTTAGCATGCTCCTTTTGATCGGTTTCTGTTGTGCTAGGAAGAGATCCTTGTGCCCTTTGAGTAAGAAGATTAACAATTTGCCCAATTTGATTCTCTAAGTTCTTCAAACATGCTCCATGACTTTGAAGGATGATGTCATGCCTTTGAAAGTTTTCATCCGTTTTGACAATGTACGTTGCCAAGACTTCTTCAAGACTACTCTTGGGAGGTTGTGGTGGTGGTGGTGCTTGATTAAAACCTGGCGGTATAAGAGCCGCTTGATTATTTCTCCAAGAGTAACCCGGATGATTCCTTGTGTTGTTGGGCTTGTAATATTGGTTACCACCTTGTTGAGGTCGTGCGTAACCTTGCCCATTGTAACCTTGCCCGTAAGCTACTTGTTCCAAGTTTTGAGCTTGAGCCATATTCACTAGCAAATGACACTTGGCGTGATCATGAGAAGTGGGTGAAGATTGCATAGAAGATTGAATAGGAGATTGGATAGAATTCACTTGACCATTTGTAGAGCCCGATACCAAAGCGGTCATTTGCTTTGTAAGAACATCCAATTGCTTCATAATAGAGGACATATGATCCAGCTCAATCACGCCCGTGGCTTTCCTTGGAGTTTGACATTCACCTGGCCATTGATATGAGCTATCGGTCATAGAATCCAAGAGATTGCATGCAATATGATAATCAAGATTCATGAAAGATCCCTTGAAGTCCCTTGAAGAAACTTTCCATTTGCATCCAATCGGGCAAACCATGATGTGGGCACTTTTTGAGGAGTTCCTTAAAGCGTTCCCAAGCTTCATGAAGGGTCTCCGTGTCATATTGAGCAAAGATCGTAATATCGGTTCGAAGCTTGGCCGACTTAGCCGACGAGAAGAACTTTGCTAGAAACTTTTGAGCCACATCGGTCCAAGTGAAGATTGAGGCGGGAGGGAGGTTGAAGAGCCACTCCAAGGCCTTACCCTTCAAGGAGAAAGAGAAGAGAAAGATCCGAATAGCCTCTTTGGTTATCCCATTTACCTTGCTTGTGTTGGCGTGCATAAGAAACTTTGCAAGATGATTGTCATGACATTCGCTAGGGTGCCCACAAAAGGGCTCCCCTTGGATCATGTTGATGACGGCTTGATCTCAAAGTTTCTTGCGTCGATGGAAGGTGTCACAATAGAGCTATATTCATTTAGTACCTTTGGTATTGCTTGTTCTTTCATGGATGGTAGAACTGGTTGAGGAGGAGGAACACCCACTCTAGCCGTTTGCACCACGGCTTGGATGGTGGCATGAATTTGTGCTTGGATGTTCTCTATTGGGTTTAGAGAGAGTTGAGGAAAAGGATTGAGGTTGCCGTGTTGATTGCCTTGGGGTTCCATTGAGGTTGATGGAGTATGAGAGTTGAACTTGTGTTCCTTGCGGATCCTTCGGAGAGTCCTCTCGATCTCGTGATCAAGGGGGAGTAGAGGTCCGTGAGGCAACCATTGCATGCATAAGAATGTCACGTACAAGAGCAACAAACACACACAAAACTTCAATTGGAATCAAAGAATCAGAAAAAGGCAAGAGTACAGAATGATACAAAGAATATAAAAATGTTTAAGCACAAGATAGCTATTGACTACAATGGTAGAGATTTAGATCCCCGACAACGGCGCCAAAAACTTGTTTAATGACTAGTAAGTCGCGTTAGAACGCAAGCATACGTGTCGTGTAGCAAGTAATAAGTGAGTAAAAGATATCGTTCCCATGAGGATCTAGTATTCTACCAATTGATGTATGGTAGCTAACCTTGGGTCAAACAAATTGAGTATAGATAAGTTTGAATGTTAAACTAATTCTACTAACTAAATAGCTAAATGAGCATAACCAACTTGGATAGAGTCGGGTTCAAGATATAACGAAAGAGACGGGTTTTGATTTTGTCTTTCGATTATGTTTAGTTGCTACGTGTCAATCTAGTTGTTTCGAAGTGATCTCAAGCGAGTCCTAAGGTAATGCCTAAGCTCTCTTGAGTCGTAGACTCGCTCTAGCACAATGCCTCTAGTATCTCTCGATGAAAGGCCATCACGTCTAACTAGTCTAAGCTCGGGTTTTCGTTAATGATTCACACATCACGCATACAACCTCTCGATCATGCATTCAACGTGTGGGTTAATGGCCGTGATCCGATACAACCTATCCTTTCAGAGTTAATACATATCCTAGATCATACGACGAGTGATCAATTCATCAAAGCATTAAGCATAACCATAAACCGAGATCCCAACTCGAATCAACTAGATCTACAACAATCACAACATCCACACAACCATCCAACTATCACAACCCCCACAAGGAGTTTAGCTAACCATGAAGAGATCAACAGAAATCATCAAACACCTCACAAGCATGATCATCATCATCTACACAAATTAAAATGAAGATCACAATTCAACCAAAATGAGATGAAACAAGCGCAATCACAAAGAAATTTGATAGATCAAATCAAGATCCTCTTGTTTGCAAACACAATTCTCCACCAAAATCATGCTCCAACCCTAAGCAAATTCGTGCTAAGTGTTCTTCTCTAAAAATTAAGCCTAAGGGATCTTTTTATACACAAATTGATGGGGGATTTCGTTGACACGCGTCTTGGTGCAGGATTCAGAAGCGTCCGAGTATTTCACAGTGTTTTTCGAATGGAAATAAGGGGTGGCGCCCGGGCGTATAAGGACAAAGCACCCGGGCGCTTTTAACTCTGTGTCCAATGGCTCAAAAATGCTTTGTTCCTCCATCCTTCAACCCGTTATGCTCCTAGCTCGATCATTCTTCCTTGATACGTCTTTGCTCGTCCGTTTAATGCCCATTTTACCTACAAAAATATCAACACGCATCAAAGCTCACTTATGTACAAAAACCGGACTGAAATCTAAAGATTTTCATGCAAAGACGCCTAGATATATGGCAAAAGTTGGATCAAAGGATGAATGATACGAGCCAAACACATGACATAACCAAACTAACATATTTACTCTATGTCCAAAAGAGAATGTAGCATAAACTAAACATGTCGCATTATGATTATTTCTCTAACGCCTCATAATATTGGCCTAACATAGATTAGCATCATATCATGCTCATTTTCATGTGATCATAGGTTAACCAAAAGAGAATGTCATTAACCTATAAACTTGCCACAAATATCAACCAAAAGAGAATGTCTTGACTGCATATATGCTTCTCCTATGTACTAAGGTGATCAATCAAAATACATAGAGTAGAAAATTATAGATAAATCAACTCATGAATATGATATCAAAAATCCTGAACATGAAATTAATAAACACAGAAATCACGTCTCATTAGAATCCATGAAAAAGATCAAACTACTACGCCATACTAAAGTCTTATGCAACTAGAAAAATAGTCATTACAACAGACAATGGAAATAGGTCATTACAACACAGCTAGGAATAGAGTATAAACCCAACAACCAATGAAAATTGATTTACAAACATAGCCGACTACATTCCACAATGATGATGACCGAATAGAGCGTTGATTGAAGTCGTTTGAGATAAATCTCTCGTCAATGGAGTGAAGAGAAGACCAATCCGACACCATCAGGTGAAAAACCTGATAAAAGTCGTCCCCCTTTCGTTCTTTGAGAGTGGGTATATATAGAAAATGCAAAGAACCAAAATCCCACAAAAACAGCAAGATAAGATTTTGCAGTTTTCAAGGGGGGCCCGGCCCTTGCCCATCTAGCACGGCCCGTGAGCAAGTCTCCATAGCTCGTGCTCAGAGAACTCCACAAAGGTGCTTGGCACGGCCTATGCTCATCAAGCATGGCCCGTGCTCACTCAAAAGCTTGCATACTTCGATTTTAAAGCTCTAAAATACAGAAGACACGTCTCGACTTATTCATGATCAACCAGAACTTCAGAAAATCAACTTCAATTCTGTTCCATGCAGCTCACAACCAGAATCACACCATACTCTTCATTCCTGCAATAAAAAACAAGAAATACGACAGTATCTACGCTCTAACAATAAAAGGAACTAAAAACCACTCAAACTAAGACTAAAATAGACAAAAACAAGTAACTAAAACTAAGAAAACGAGGTATGTTTTCACACATATCACTAAACTGGTCACAAAAAGAAGACTGGACTATGCCTTTGTTGATCATTTGGCAACGATTGTCTAAACCAGTATAAATAGTTATGCCATTTAGTGCATTTCATTTCATACTTTAGAACTGCTAGAATATAACATAGACATAAAAAAAAGACAAGTTCAAAGAACTTAAGTCTCGACTGTAGACTAGTTTCATAACTCTACAGTAGACCTAGTACATACTAGCCAAGACAAGATTGCACTAAGTTACTAAGTAATTTTTAAGTAGCCTATTCACACCCCCCCCCCCCCCAGGCCATTCATTGTAACTCTGAGAATTATGCTTTCGGTGATCATTCCTTGATCAAAAAGTCCAACAAGAAATCTAGATGTATACTTGTAGCCTTTGATTGATGAGTTGACACATCTGTGGAGCTTTGGTGAGGAGACATATGATGTTCACCGGGGACAGATATTTAAGATGAGGGCTATGTTGTTATGGACCATCAGTGATTTTCCAACTTATACAATATCGTCGGGATATCGCACAGCTGAAAGATTATCATGTCTTATTGTATGGAGCATACCAAGTCCTTCACTTTAAAGATAAAAATAGTCATGGTTTGACTGTCATCGTAGGTGTTTCCTTTACGATCATCCTTTACAGACTAACAAAAGTGACTTTTCGAAGAATAGGTGTGATTATGATGATCCAGTCCCTATGTATGATGAGGATGAGATGCGCTATCGTGTATTTTCAATAGATCTTGATGATTTTCATGTCTCATAATTGGAGCAAGAAGAGCATTTTTTGGAACCTGCCATATTAGAGCAAATTACTGATCAAGCATAATCTTGATGTCATGCATGTTGAAAAAAACATGTTTGATAATTTGTTCGACATTGTCATGGATATAAATGGCATAACGAAAGATACAGTTACAACAAGGAAAGAGATCAAGCTGTATTGCAAGCTTCTGAAGATGCATTTGAAGACTTTGAGGAATAGGAGAGGCCTCAAATAAACGATCATGCCTATGGCTCCTTATATTTTGAAGGAGGCAAGAATAATGTTGTGTAAATGAATCAAAAAGCTAAGGTTTGTTGATGGATATGCATCCAATCTGAGACGTTGTGTTCGCGAGAAAGAATGGTGTCTAAAGGGACTAAAGAGCAATGGTTGTCATGTCATCATGCAGAGACTGCTTCCTAGAAACGTATTTCATCTAAAGATTACACATTTTTTTATCTCAAAATATCCTAGAAACATAGTCAAGTGGAATTCCCATCCTTTCAGGTTTTTGTTTCACTTGAAGAGAAAGATTGACAACAAAGCACATGTCAAGGGCTCTATTTGTGAGGCGTATCTTCTGGAGCAGATCAATTTTTTTTACTAACTATTTTGGGCGTGGGGTGGAAACTAAATCTCGAGATCATCGTCACAATTGTGGAGAAGGAGGCCATGCTAATGAATCACATCTGGCGCTCATGTTCCAATGGTTTGGGGGATATTTTCCACGTGACAACACTGGAATAATGGCTATTCTAGATCAAAAGGATTTTTACGCCGTCCATACATACGTCTTACGGAATTCTAAATTGTTCTCGGATTATAAGAGGCTAGAAGTTATTTCAGGAGTATTTTTGAAAAGCATCCTTCAAATTGATTTAGGCAGGAGATTTTTTCGTTAACACAATGATTGTTTCATTATGAATATAGTCTATCCTTCAGGAGATATTGGAGCTGTAATATGTTGGGGATGAAAGATCATATCCACCGATCCTTTTCAAATGTGATTGACTTGACTCTGATAGGGAATGAAAGTGCATGAAAGATATCAATTAGTTGAGATTGATAAAATAAAGAGATACTGAGGAGGATATGATCCATTCATCCTAGAAAATCAAGCTTTACAAGTGTGTTATGCTCCATACCCAAGTCTCACTTTGAGAGATCAATGGTGGGCTGTATTTCAAATGAAAGCTCAAGGTATGATTGATGCTCAACACAAAGATGTACCTTTTGAAGAAGATACTAATGATACACGAGTCTCACTACTACCTCCTGAGGACGACGACGATGATGAAGCCATGATGGAAGAAGAAGAGGACGAGGATGAAGAGAAAGTTGACAGAATGAGGATGAAAATCTTATCAAAGAAGGGGAAGAGATGGAGGAGTAAGAACGCAATAAATCTGAAAAAATCATAAAAATCGACAAAAGACAAGGACGAGGACGATGATCCGAGTGATTGTTTTGTTCTGTTAGACAATTCAGGTTATATTTATACATCTCATCCGTAATTTATGATAGATCCAAAATTTGTAAATTAATAATAACTCATTAATAATTTTGCATTTATATTACTTCTCATGCGAACATTTATAAATTTTGCATATATGTTTTTCTGTTCTTGTGGATGTTTGCAAGAAAGTTTCATAGGGGATCGAGTTTGGCTACTGCTGATAGAGGTGGTAGGTGTGGTAGAGGCCGAGGCCGAGGTAAGAAATCAATTTATAAATTTTGCAAGCTTTTTATAAATTTTCTACCATATGTCTAATTCCATTTTCTCAGGTATTCATATATATATATACTTCAAAAAAAATATAGGTATTAGAGATAGTGTGTCACAGATGAAATTCCACGATAGGCACGTCTTTGCTGTGTGATGAGGATGAGTTCCTCGAGGAGGACCAGCCTATACCTGATCTCTCATCTGCTCCTCCTCGTCTCTCATATCACCTGCTTCCGATCCGTCCGTATCACCAGCTCCTCGTCCCTCCATATCACAAGTTGTTTGATCATTTGTCTCTCCTCATCTATCGTCATCACATTCATCTGCACACGGAGATGAGGAGACTGAGTACGTTGGGGGTGGGCGGCTACGACAGGTGTTAGATCCAGATGAACGATGGAATATTTTAGTTTAAATTTTAAAGCATTATAATTTTGCTTCTATTTTTTAAATTAAAATATCTATATCTTTATGTCTTTATATCTGTATATTATAATTCTTGTATTTTATATGTTTCAGGTTTGATCATCATAGCGACATGTCCAGCTACTCAGCCTCCTTTGAGAGTTGTTATCAGGGGGCATGGACATATTGGAAAGAGGTGCCTGATTGGGAAAGGCAGAGGATGTGGGATTTTTTTAGACAAAGTATAATGTCTCTTTGATTTTATTTTTTAAATTGATTTCAGTTCGTTCATATTTTTATTAACTATGTAATTTTTTTTAAAGAAAAATATGTGTAGAATCTTTATTGATGGAGACCCAAGCTCACAGAGCGTGTGAGGATGGAGTGGGAGGCGACAATGAGAAAGAGGACGAATGACATCTTGTACAAGGCCCGACAAACCGTTCAAAAGGGGGGAATCTTACATTGGGTTGATGACAACTCACTTGGGGCGTTGAACACCAAGTGTAATGCAGACTGAGGGTGAGGAGATCGAGCTCTGTGATGACAAAACGAAGGGAGTGCTAGTAAGTCAATCTTTTTTATTTCATTGTTTTTATGTTATGATTTCCATACTTGCTTCAAGCTTATTGAAGGTTTTTTTTTTTAATTGAATGACTCATTGCTTTATAAATTGTTTTTCATTGTGATATAAAGACGGAGTATAGAGTTCGTCGAGCAGTGGTGGATGAGTTCTTGGCCATGCAGGAGACGACCACTCAGCTCTCTTAAAGTAGGAACCTGCCTTTACCAGCTAGGCGTATCTAGATGTACTAGATGCAAGAAGGGATATGTCTATGGTCTTGGGTCGACCTCCTTGGTGTACTATCCCAAGGAGGTGTGTTTCTCGACCAATAGAGTATCAGCATCTACCGATCGCTCCTAGATGAAGGTGCTTCAGGAAAAGATGGACGCTCTGAAGGCGGAGATAGAGAGGATGGCCCAAATAATGTCACAGTGCGGGAGGAATGCTTTTGATCACCATCCCGACAATTCTCACAAACCATCGCCAAAGCCACCTCCATGTCTCCCAAAGCAGATCTCTGGATTTTTGCTTTTGTAGTTTCATGTGTTTCTAGATGGATGATGATTTTCATTTAAAATAACATTTTAAAGATGTGTATTTCGGTTTTTTTTTAAGTTGGTTGATGGAACTTTGTGTGTTAATGTTGGATTATGGAGGTCGGGACGTGGATGGATGGTTTTGGGTTGGTTTGGGTGTATCTTGGAATGTGTTTTTGTATAGCATGGTTGGCTGTCCAAACCAATTTTTTTCACCTGGAAAACGCCAATTAGCGACGAAAATAGTCGCTAACTTGCATGAAAAAAACTAAACAAAGAAAATTATTTAGCGGCTGATTCAGTCGCTAATTAATTTAGCCAATGATTCGGTCGCTAATTAATTTAGCAACTGTTTACAGTTCGGTCACAAATACCAATTAACAATTGAAAATCCTGTTTAGCGACCGAATGTTTCGGTCACAAAAAGCCTATTATTTTATAGTGCATGCTCTTCGCAGCTAATACACACTCTAGCTTGCTCTTTCATGATTGTAGAGCTACAAACCGTTATGATAGCATTTGATTTCGCTTGGGAGCTTGGGTTTCGATAAGTGTTTCTCTAAACAGGCTCCTTGATCATTGAACATTTAGTTTAAAAAATATCATCATTATATCTTCATTTATTATTATGAGTTATCGAAATTCACTTTGATGGATTATCATCATTGTCAGGATAGGTAGGTCATTGACCTTTACATCTATAGATGCCTTGTGACTCCATCATAATCTGCATCAGCATTCGATTTCGCGAGAATCAATCAAAAATAGAAGCCATAAGGTTAATATATCTTCGTATTCTTACTTGCTTTCAATTATTTCCACAACTTGCAACACCAGTAACTAACATTTATGACATGAGGTAAGTTCTTTATCCAATTCTACTATAGTTTCTATCAACTAATACGTTCTTTTCCCTCATCGAATTTGTCCTTTTGGACTAGAAGGGTGTACATAAAATTTGGATGATGTGAAGTGGTTTGGCTGTTGAGTTTAATGAGCACCACTCCAAGGTTCCAAATAAAAATCAATTGAAATTGAGAGGAGAGATTATATCTTAAATATAATCGTTTTGATTTCTAGATATGGATATAGTATTTTTAACAAGTTTCACACTTGATTTATTTTTGATCATGATTGTCTGAAACATAAAGCCATAGACTTGGAAGTAATTCCATAATCCTTGAAGTAAGATAAAACTTTATTGAAGCCATACTCACCTCCACGATCACTTATGATCGCTTCACAGAATGATCAAGATTCTTCTCAATTCTAACTCAAAATTCCATGAACTTCCCAAAGACTTCATCTTTGGAATTTAGTAAATATACATAAATGAATATGAAGTTGTTGTCAATGATGGTCACAAATTACTTTATGCCTCCTACAATGACAGAACTTCTGAAGTCACACATATCGAAATAAATCATGTCTAAAAATTTTACATTCTTTGATACCATACGAAATGAATTTCTTAAAGATACGATCCCAAAGATCCAATGTTTCTCCTTAAAAAGTTCAAACTTTCCTCTGCGTGATGCAATCTAGAGTTTTGATAACACTTGTTACGAATTTCTATTGAGAAACTGATGCAACGAATACCACACTCAAGCAATCGATCAACCACGAACAAGAACCATAATGACAACATACAAGATTTAACATGAAAAAACCCTTAGGAACAAAGAAATCCACAAAGGAACAAATCACTAATCAATAGAATTACAACCTGATTTGTCGCTCTCTAAGTTGCTTAATTTCGTCTTTTGTTTCACTCAAACCCTTGGAAAAAGTGGTCCATAGACCCACAAAAACCCTATAAATAAGCCTTTTATTTATAAAGAATTGTAAACTAAAGATATCAACTCAAAGATATATCCTAAAGATATTTTACATATAGCATATTTTAACCAAATCAGAAAATATCTAAATCTGGATCAAATCTTGAGCCAACCTTCTACAAACTCCACCTTAGTCGAGATCGTGAAACACACAAGTCACCTACGTTGAGTAGTCATCTCATACCCCACCTGGGCACGACTCGTCATTTAGATCGTGAGGCCTCAGAGATGAGACTCACCACCTCTACTTTCAACCTTGATACCCACCTGTATCAACCAATATTGAAGATCTTTCCTCAGTTTTCTGTGTCATCGGTTGATTTTAAGTGCCCACACCACATATGCTACCAGAGCCTTTTGTTGTATGCACCATTTGTGCTCTGCGTAACCTATGCAATCTAGACACTGCGATTATGGCTCCATCAAATCTGATAGCTCCCTGATGACTAACTAAATCTTCACTATCTATACAAAAAGCACCTAGACCGTGCTAAATGAACCAACCCTCGGCTTCTTGATATTCCTACGTAGGCTTCTGTCTCTATTCTAGTACGACTGCCCTTAAAGGTCGCCTCCACAACTGTGCCCCCAATCTTTCGAGTCTGACACATCCGTCATAAGATGTGCAAATTATATCCCAACAATACCACATAAACATTAGTAGGATACTAATAACTATAGTAGTAGGAAGTAGGGTCAAACCCAATAAGAAACGGGGATTAAAAATTAATTATTCTGATCTTATATGTAATAAATTGCATAAATTGGGGGGTAGTGAATTTTGATGATAAAGAACAAACTACTAAAGTAAGATAAGAAACTAAAGTTGAAAAATAGAGAATGTTCAAGGTTTTTATATAAAACATATTAAATTGATATAACTTTGAATCATGTGGAATATGATTAAATCATAGATTATATTTTTCTCTCCAATTTAATATTACACAATTTAGGTTGTAGCTAATTAAGATAACTTTATAAGCTAAAGTTGTAGCCAAATGAGAATGAGCTACACTAATATTAATTAATTAGGCAAAATGAGAATACACCTTTTTCAATTAATATTGATTACGAATAATAATTCAACCCACCTTATTGTTTAAGCAAACGAGAATGACTTATAAATAACTATTATGACATGGATAACTTTAGTTATGCAAATGAGAATGACATAATTATATTTTTGCTACTAATGTTATCAAATGAGAATGATAATTGCAATAATAAAAATTATATAACCTAGAGTAGCTAATTCCAAGCTATACGATTTCTATTAATTAATTAAGCTCAATCCATGCATAAAAATCATGTAATATAAACTTTGAGATATTAAGACCTTGTATTTAGCAATCTCAATAATTCAATCCACACAATTATCAAAATAGATATCTAAGTTAAGCACACACCAATCTCAATCAATATACATTGACATTAAAATCTGAAACTTGATCCGTAACATGAATAATTCATAATAACACGAACAACAACAACAAATTTTAATAAAAATTTGTAAACAAAGTTTGATAGAATCCTCCTGATTACAAATTAGAGATTTGTAGTTGAGTCGGGACGTTGATGATTCCCTACGGTCGTCACCTTTGCGTAGACAACGTATTGATGTTGATGATTTTCACTCTGAAACAGGATCCCATTCCCTTATTGAGACGGCGATCTCTCTCTTCTCTCTCTGCTTGACGGCTTTCTTTGCAGCTTTCTACGAATAAAAACCCTGATCTCCTTTTTTTTTTTTCCCTTCTGCAGAACTTGTATTTATAGAGAGAGACTAAAGGATTGAAATCAAACAATCGGAATCAAGATAAGAAAAATATCTGATTTTTTATATGTAAAGCGACACAGCCCGTGTCATGAACCTTGAGATAACACGGTCCGTGTCTGCAATGAAAACTCCCAGATTGTGAAGGAACATGGCCCATAACATCTTAGTTGTTAGGAACACGGGCCGTGTCACCTTTGGCAGTGACTCCAGTCCTTTAAGCTATACCGGCTGTGTTGTTTGATACCTAACGACACGGCCCATGTTGCTTCTAAATTTGTCCATCTCATACAAACTTCATCATATCCTTTTGCGAACGTCTTTGCACATATTTCATGACTTTAAAACATCGTCCAAACGACGTTTTCACAAAAACACGTCTTGCATCATCAATCTACCAGAAAAACACAAAAATACGACAGTATCCAACTCTAAAACGAAAACTAAACTAACACAAATAAAATTGACTCGAAACACAAGAAAAAACGTAGGTTATTAATGCATAAAAATATGTATGTTTTCGCACAAATCAAATTCCCCCAAACCAAACGTTTGCTTGTCCTCAAGCAAAGCTAAAAAAAAAAAAAAAAAAAACAAAGATTCAATTTGGAATTGAAAAACTAAAATGACTTAAAAACATCCATAACTTGAGAATCAAAATAATCAGAATGCCTAGAATTTATAACACAAAACACATGTTGAAAGAATATTCATCACAAAGTCGTCCTTCATCTCTATTCACACCACATAAACTACCTCTCGAATCATCCCCTCGTATGGTCTTTCATACCTAGCAGAATTTCCTGAGATGTAGCAAGACAAAACATTTTCCAAATTCAATTTCAAACTTCATTTTTTTTTTTTTCTTTTCATCCGTTACTTCCTTATTGTCAGAAATGCGTCCAACATGTATCTTTTCCTACTGGATATGTATGTTTTCTCTTTTGTTTTTCATCATATTGAATACCACGTCCCCCCTTTTATCCATAGATGGTAATTTTGATAATCGAGGTAAGGGACATAGCACTTGAAGCTTTTTTTATTTTTATGAGTAGGTCTAGAACATTCTCCAGTAACCAAAAATAGCATAAGGGTCACCATGGAAGACGGGTTCTTTATAAACCAAATTTTTATTTTTTTTTAAAAAACTCACACCATGTCCCCCTATAATCGGTAGATAAGTGAAAAGATCGCATAAAAAGGAAATATGGAGGTTTTAAATGTCTAACTACGGTTCAAGTCACCATTAAAGTGTTATCTACACATAAAAGAATCATATCATAGGAATGTAGTAGAATGGTGTTAGCAAAGATTCATGACTTCCTTAGAAATGATATTCAAACTACATGTATTAGTGTAACAATTAATAAGGCTTAAATTATCATTTAACTTTGCTCAAGCCATGGATTTAAAAATGAAACGTAATTTTTATTTTTATTTTCAATCAAACTAACCAAGAATCATACTAACTTCAAAATTAAACACAAGAATGAAAATAGACTGAATTAAATGACTCGAAATGAAGTAGAATTGGAATTGGACTGACATAAGTACATCCCATAAGGTACAACTATATTGCCAAGTTTTAAAATAACATGAATGACAAATAGATATTACACCCCCCACTTAAACATAGCATTGCCCTCAATGATAGAAAAACAAGAAATAGAAAGGGCATTATCAAACATCACGCATCGGGTGGGGAAGGTGGCTGAAAATGACCTTGACTAACATGCCACTCATAGATCTGCATCTCACACATCTGCCTGGCCTCATCTCTCTCCTCTTGCCTAAGCATTATCTCCTCAATAGTCTACACACGATCCTTCAAACACTGAATCCGACAGAGCATCACCCTCAAATTGAGCGTGGTATCGCCGAGTACCCCTCAGAGATCTGCGCTGGCTGGGTCCCTCTGCTGGAGGTACATCAGACTCAGGTGAAGAATGGTCCTTCATGAAAGATGGATCGTCAGGAGCTGCTAAGCCATGAACAGTAGGTGACATATCTCCAGTATCACCCTCTGGCTCAACACGAACAACGCCAGATGATCCAGCCAGTCCCTCTGAATCATCAAGTAGATGTGGGTTGCCTTGATCATCATAAATAATGGAGGAAGGGAACTGTAGTCCCATAGTTGGAAAACTCCAGGAATAGTAGCTGAATGTACTGCACAACGGGCTCGGCAACCTTAGACGCTTTCCCACATTCAAAGAACCAAGGAAACTGAGATAACAGATCTTCTTCTTATCAGTAGTATCTTCACACACAAACTTTCCCGTGGTACACAAATATGGCAACGTCATGAAGTTGAGGTCCTCATCGTCTATTGGCTGAAGAGCCGCCAAGTTGTAGTTGACTAATTCAGCTATCGGGGAGATAAAAAGGCCAAAACATATCTTCCCCGTCTTTTTCTTAAACATATTGGCATATGTATACCAATGTCTAAGCATATGGGCGGCGATATCTACATCTATACGATACTCATGCATCATAATCCACAGAAACATCAGCTCATCCTTCCTCAGACTCCCAAGTATATCATAACGGGCAAATACAGTTTGAGCTAAGAATCTCTGTAGCAAGAAGAATGTCGGGTTGAGAACCGAAGAGACCTTGATATTATGAAACTCACCAATGTTTTGTTGCATAATTTCAAAGAAAAAAGAACTAATATCTTGCTCATATCGTGGACAGTTGAACTGAAAACCAATGGCCTTGAACCTGTACACCCCGTTCAGCCATGTCGTGCCTTTATAATATTCCACTCTGTTGAGGCGGAAGTGGAAACCGAGAATGTCGTTAGAGTGTTTCTTTTTCCCTTCTCGAACAAGCTCCAAAGAAGATAGAAACTCAATGTCGGCACTGCATAAGTTCGCCATTGGGTAGTGGCGAAGTCTTTCATCCCCATACGCTCCAGACATCCCTCGAAATTATCCTTGAGACCAATCGTGCTAAGACTATGGGCGTGATAGAATGTGCCAGAATAATCGCCCTTCGAACCAAGAGGTTATAGTGATCCTCTTGCTTGCGTCCTAAAAAAAAAGTGATGATCATTGGGCTGTCCTGACAGTGGCTCGGGGTCAAGAGCTTTGGCATGAACATGGAAATCCTTCGTAGCAGATGATCTTCGCTTTCTTTTCGCAATCTGCAATAAAAACATGTAAAATTCAGTTTCTGACAATAGCAATGAAAACTAGCAATTCAACCTTGCAAACCACATCATGCAACCACGCACAAAACATAATCACTTTTCAGAAAAATTTGACATGACCCATTCGCACGATTGCAATATCCCAACATATACAGAATTACATATAAAATCCTCCATCATCTCCGTCCATCCTCACGTAGTCATCACACATCGTCCCCAATGCTCCATATCATCATTCAATGTATATTCAATAAATAATAAAGACAATGAAGCAAAGAAAATTGAATTATCTCATAATTAACGGTCGTCGCCGTCTCAAACCTAAATTGTAGAACATGAATTCGTCATTTCTTAGCCAAATCACGTAAACCATATATGCAAATTGATCACAAGGCTTCATGGAACACAACTGCATACTTCATTTACGTCAAAAACCTCAATTCATGAAGATATTCACATTTAGGACAAAAACTTTGAGACGAGAAATCTACGAATTTAGAGCGTAATCGATGAAATCGACTATGGGATAATGTAGAGGAGAGAATTATCTTTGTATCAAGTATAAGAACGTGAAAATTGATGAAGTAATAAAGATTTTAGGTGTGGGCGAATATTTGGGGACTCGGCTTGGGCGTTTGGGTTTGAGGTTCGAGTGTATTTTTCATTCAGCCGTGATAAGTATAGTGCTGGAAATTGAGGTAACAAGGGCCATGTCACCTTATTGTTAAGAGACACGGGCCGTGTCACTTTGGCTAGTAAGCTGTTAGTTCAAGTGAACACTGGCTGTGTCATCCTACTTGTTAGGAACATGGGCTGTGTAACTTTTGTTAGTGAGTTTTTAGTTCCAGTGAACACGGCCGTGTCATCTTGCTTGTTAGGAACACGGGCTGTGTCACTTTTGCCAATGAGTTGCCCAGTCTAATTGAACACGGTCCGTGTCATTTTACATGTATGGACACGGACTGTGTCTCTCAGATACCGAAAATGCATCAAAACACCCTTGTTTACTTGTTTTAAACCAATTCTTTCATTCCTTTTGTTGTTTTCTTCTTCTTGTTTTTTTATTTATTTTTAAAAAACAAATGCTCGGGTTGCCTTCCGAGAAGCACATTTGTTTAACGTCGTTGGCTCGACAAGAAAGTTTCAAGCTCATAAATTCTCAACTTGAACTTCATTAAATCAACTCAAATTTACATTTTTGAAGAACTTTTTCAAACGGTGCCAACGAACTTTAAAAATTTTGCTAGTTTCTAAGCTTTTGATTTCAACTTCCCCATGGCAATAAATTTTTACTACCTCAAATGATCCATCCCATTTGGAACGTAACTTGCCCGCTAGCAATTTCATTCTTGAATTAAATAACAAAACTCTATCACCAACCTTGAATTGTTTGCGAGTTATCATTTGATCATGATAATGTTTTATCTTTTCTTTGTAAATTTTAGGGTTTTCAAGCTCTTCTAATTGCAATTTTCGGTATCTGGACTGAATCTTCATAATTATAGTTAAATTGCTTTATTGCCCAGAAATCTTTATCCTCGAGTTCCACAGGAAGATGACAAGCTTTACCGTACACCATACGGTATGGTGACATTCCAATTGGTGTTTTAAATGCTGTGCAGTATGCCCACAGAGCATCACCAAGTCGGGCACTCCAATTCTCTCTATTAGGATTCACCACTTTTTCAAGTATAGATTTGATTCCACGATTGGAGACCTCAGCTTGCCCGCTAGTTTACGGGTGATAAGTGGTAGAAATTTTTCGGGTAACATGATACTTATTCAATAACGTTTCCACCACACGATAACAAAAATGAGTTCCTCTATCGCTTATAATGGCATGGGGAACACCAAAACAATTGAAGATTTGAGTTTGCACGAACTCAACAACAACTTTAGCATCGTCAGTTCTGGTTGTCCGTGCCTCCACCCATTTAGAAACGTAATCGACCGCTAGCAAAATATATGAGTTGTCAAATGAGGGTGGGAATGGTCCCATAAAATCAATACCCCAAACATCAAAAATTTCACAAACATAGATGGAATGTTGTGGAATTTGATCTCGTTTGAGTAATCCCCCAGTTCTTTGGCACTCTTGACAGGCCTTTACAAATTCATATGCATCATGTTTTAAATTAGGCCAGAAAAATCCACATTCAAGGACCTTATGGGCAGTCCTCTTGGCGCCCAAATGGCCACCACTTCGATAATTATGACAAAATTTAAAAATTGATTGTTGTTCATGTTCTTGGACACACTTTCTGAAAATATCATCAGAACCCAATTTGAATCGATAAGGATCCTCCCACATGTAATATTTGGCATCAGCTTTTATCTTTTCACGTTGAACTCTTGAAAGTGACTTCGGTAAGTCCTTTGTGACTAGATAATTAACCATGTCTGCAAACCATGGGACTTCACCATAAGAGACGACGAGTCGTCTCCTTTTTGCGAAGGAGATACTTAATTGTAGCATAGTCAGTGTAAATAATAACTTTTGTTCCTAACAAATAAGATCGGAATTTCTCCAATGTAAAAACTATGGAATATAATTCCTTTTTTGTTGTTATGTAATTGCATTGTGCCTTATCTAACATACGAGAGGCATAATGAATAACATTTGGAATACGTCCAACTCGTTGCCCAAGGATAAGTCCTACCGCCATATCGCTTGCATCACACATAAGTTCAAATGGTAAGTTCCAATTTGGCGGTTGCAGAATAGGAGATGAAATTAATTTTTCCTTCAACATTTCGAGTGCTTTGAGACATTCTTCATCAATTTCAAAGATTGAATCCTTTTGTAATAATTTACACAAAGGTTGAGCAATTTTTGAGAAGTCTTTAATAAATCTACGGTAAAAATTCGCATGTCCCAAAAATACACGGACCTCTTTAACCGATCTAGGAGTCGGTAGGTCCCGTATGATCGAAACCTTTGATGGGTCAACTTCAAGTCCTTTTTGAGAGACTATGTGACCAAGCATCACTCCATGTTGTACCATAGAATGGCACTTCTCATAATTTAGCACTAGGTTCGATTCAATACATCGAGCGAATACAAGTTCTAATCGGCTCAAGCACTCTTCAAGCGAACTTTCATAAACAGTGAAATCGTCCATAAAAAATTCGATAATGTTTTCTATGTACTCTGAGAAAATTGACATGACACATCGCTGAAATGTAGCTGGAGCATTATATAAGCCAAATGGCATTCTACGGTAAGCAAATGTGCCAAAGGGACATGTGAATGTCATTTTTCATTGATCCTTAGGAACGATCACAATTTGATTATACCTCGAATAACCATCTAGGAAGCAAGAATATGAGCGGCCTGCAAGGCGCTCCAACATTTGGTCCATGAAAGGAAGAGGAAAATTATCCTTCTTCGTAGAAGCATTTAATTTTCTGTAATCAATGCAAATTCTCCACCCTGTCTGGATTCGTTTGGCTATCTTACCACCATCAGGGCTGGTAACAATGGTCATACCTCCCTTTTTTGGTACTACATGAATAGGACTTACCCACTCCGAATCAATAATCGGGTAGATTATTCCTGCTTCCAACAGCTTCAAAATTTCTTTCTTCACTACTTCTATCATTGCAGGATTCAGTCTTCGTTGAGTTTTCCTTGATGGTTTAGACTTATCCTCAAGAAATATTTTATGTATACAGGTGGAAGGACTTATTCCCTTGATATCAGCAATGGTCCAACCTATTGCAGTTTTGTATTTCTTGAGTACGTCAAGTAGTTTAGTTTCCTATTCTTGGTCAAGGTCATTAGAAATAATCACAGGTAGTGTGTCTCCCTCACCGAGATATGCATATTTTAGGTGCAAGGGGAGTTCCTTAAGCTCAAGAACAGGTGGGATAATGATCAACAGTGTAATACTCTCATATACCACAGGTAATGGGAGACTATTCGGTCGATAACTGTACTCAGAGCTTTCATAGATTTCCTTTTCAATGTCATCAAAGTGTTCTCGAAAAAAATCTTCTTCTTCATTTAGGTGCCATAAAAATCTATTTCCATATCTCCCAAAGATTGAAGAATTTCTGCATTGTGGGCTTCAAATAATTCATCATTTAGTTCTTCGAATGAATTCAATGCACAAATGGATGTGACACTATTTGAATCGACCGTTGAAATAGTTAATACAGTGTCATATTACAAGCTCACAGGGATGGATCAACAAGCACCATACCCTGTCATTCTCATTGCAGCCAACCTACTTAATAACTAGTTACAAAAATGTGGCTGCATTCCTTAGAAGTTACATCCATTATAGTCCTTAAAGTCATGATAAGCACTACAGCCTAAGGTAGTGACAGCAAGTAAACACTGTGCTCTAACTTAATGTGACACTATTTGAAGGATACTTCATTGCATCATAAATTTTGAATTTAATTATTTTTCCATCAAAATCCATTGTTAATATTCCATCATGCATATCAATTCGTGCATGTGCTATTTTCATAAAAGGTCTTCCGAATAAGATAGGTGCTGATATGACAGAACCATCTTCCATACGAAGGACATAAAAATCAGCTGGGAAGATCCGTTCATTAACTTTAACAAGCACATCTTCAATGAGACCTTTGGGACGTGCAAATGACCTGTCTTCCAGCTGAATCACAATACTTTAGACTTCAGAGGTCCAAGATTAAGGGCATTATAAATTGATAAGGCATAACATTAATAGATGTGCCCAAATCTAGCATGCACCCGGTGATGGTAAAGTTCCCAATAGTGCAAGGGATCGTGAACATGCCTGGATCCTTTTCCTTTGATGGGAGTTTCTTTTGAAGAATTACAGAAACATTTTCTCCCAATTGGAACCTCTCATCCCCTCTCAGATGCCTTTTGTTGGTACAAAGCTCTTTAAGGAACTTAGCAAATCTTGGAATTTCATTTATTGCGTCCAAAAGAGATATGTTCACATCTACTTTCTTAAGAACTTCGAGAATATCCTTCTCAGCCTCATTGTTTTTATCCTTAGCCAATGGGCTAGGAAAAGATGGCTTTAAATGTGACTCCTTGTTAGGAATGGTAGTCTGGTTTGGACTTTTGTCATTTTTATGATTTTTGTTTTGTGAATTTCCAACAACATTTTGTTATTCATTTTCAAAGAGAATAGGACACTCATCAGTGTTGTGTCGTGGAACAAGGCATATTTCACTTGCTTTCGCATGTGGGGAAGAAGATTGATATGATTGATTGTTTACCTTGGCTAACATAATTTTTTATCTCAGACAAATTTGTGTCATTATAATGAGATAGCTCATGAGCATGTCTTGAAATGTCATGGGAGATAATTGATTCTGTGATCAAGCAGCTATTTTCTCAAATAGTTCTCATGCAGCTGTCGGAGAAAGATCTTGATAATCTCCTCCACACGCCCCATCAACTAATTGCTTATCATAATAGGACATTCCATTATAAAATTATTGAATTAGGAGGTTCTCAGGAAATGGGTGATTCGGACAACTTGCAACTAAACGTTTGAAACGTTGTCAATATTCATGGAAAATTTCTTTTGGTTTCTGTTGGATGCTACTTATTTGTGTTTGAATATCGGTAACTCTTGATGTTGGAATGTACTTATTAAAAAAAGCCCTTTGCAATTGTTCCCAAGTTGTTATTGTGTTAGGAGGCAAGTCATACAACCAGTTCTTTGCTTGTTCATTTAATGAAAAAGTGAACGATCTTAACTGAGTCACCTCGTTGCTAAACCCTTCGGGTTTCATATTCTCACAAACTATCCTAAATTCCTGGAGATGACGATGAGGGCATTCCCCAGGTCTATCACTAAATATAGGAAATTTTTGTAAGAAACCAGAATTTAACTTAAAATTCGCACCCACATCTGGAAAAACAATACACAAAGGTGAATTATTATTAGCGTTGTACTCAGACATTTGCCTAAGGGTACGTTCAGGTTGAAGAGCAGCATTTTGTTGATTTGCAGCAGCAGTTTGATTATTAGCCATTTCTATAAAAATAGGAATTGGAATGGGCTCACCAAGAAAAATTGAGCGGTTAGAAGATTGCCCTTATCGTGGAGTGCTCTCCTCGATCTCTTGAACTCTCTTCTTGACGTTGGATCTGTTGGTTACTCTTTCACTCCTCAAGTTCATGCAATGGTAGTAACTTCAATGTTTGCTGAAAACAAAAATAAAATAAAATCACTATGAGTTAATTTTTAACGAAACCGTTCCTCGACAACGGCGTCAAAATTTGACATGTTCGTCGTAAGATGTGCAAATTATATCCTAACTATACCACATAAACATTAATAGGATACTAATAAATATAGTAGTGGCAACCAGGGTCGAACCCAATAAGGAACGGAGATTAAAAATTAATTAATATGATCTTATATAAAATAAATTGCATAAATTGGGGGGTTGTGAATTTTGATAATAAAGAATAAACTACTAAACTAAGATAAGAAACTAAATTGATATAACTTTGAATCATGTGAAAAATGATTAAATCATATATTATATTTTTCTCTCCAATTTAAAATTACACAATGTAGGTTGTAGCTAATTAAGCTAACATTATAAGCTAAATTTGTAGCCAAATGAGAATGAGCTATACTAATATTAATTAATTAGACAAAATTAGAATATATCTTTTTCAATTAATATTGGTTATGAATAATAATTCAACCCACGTTATCGATTAAGCAAATGAGAATGACTTATAAATAACTATTATGACATGGATAACTTTAGTTATGCAAATGAGAATGACATAATTATAGTTTTGCTACTAATGTTATCAAATGAGAATGATAATTGCAATAATAAAAATTATATAACCTAGAGTAGCTAATTCCAAGCTATACGATTTCTATTAATTAATTAAGCTCAATCCATGCATAAAACTCATGTAATATAAACTTTGAGATATTAAGACCTTGTATTTAGCAATCTCAGTAATTCAATCCACAAAATTATCAAAATAGATATCTAAGTTAAGCTCACACCAATCCCAATCAATATACATTGACATTAAAATCTGAAACTTGATACATAACATTGAATAATTCATAATCAATCAACACAAACAACAACAACAAATTCTAATAACAATTTGTAAACAAAGTTTGATTGAATCCCTCTGATTACGAACCAGAGATTTGTAGTTGAGTCGGGACGTTGATGATGCGCGACGGTGATCTCTCTGATTTGTAGAGATTTATAAACAATGGATTGATGGTGATGATTTTCACTCTGAAACAGGATCCCGTTCCCTTATTGAGACGGTGATCTCTCTCTTCTCTCTCTACTTGACGGCATTCTCTACAGCTTTCTACGAATAAAAACCCTGATCTTTTTTTTTTCCTTTTTTCTTCTGCAGAACTTGTATTTATAGAGAGAGACTAAAGGATTGAAATCAACCAATCAGAATCAAGATAAGAAAAATATCTGATTTTTTATATGTAAAGCGACACGGCCCATGTTTGCCATGAAAACTCTCAGATTGTGAAGGAACACGGCCCGTGTCATCTTAGTTGTTAGGAACACGGGCCATGTCACCTTTGGCAGTGACTCCAGTCCTTCAAGCTATACGAGCTGTGTTGTTTGATGCTCAAACTTCATCTTAGTTGTTAGGAACACGGCCCGTGTCATCTTACTTGTTAGGAACAAGGCCCGTGTTGCTTCTAAATTTGTCCTTCTCATCCAAACTTCATCATATCCTTTTGCGAACGCCTTTGCACATATTTCATGACTTTAAAACTTCATCCAAATGAGGTTTTCACGAAAACACATCTTGCATCATCAATCTATAAGAAAAACACAAAAAATACGGCAGTATCCGACTCTAAAACGAAACTAAACTAACATAAATAAAATTGACTCGAAACACAAGCAAAACGCAGGTTATTAATGCATAAAAATATGTATGTTTTCGCACACATCAGAGACTTTATCACGACCATGTCATCATTACATATCTTTATCACTCCACCCTTCATAGGCATCCTGCAACATCCGAAGACTATTCCTATGACAGAACTTTTTTAGGAGTCTGATGATCTTAAGTCCATGCAGAGCTTTTCATTGTTGTCGTTTTCTCCTTTAGACACTCACATGTAGCGTCTCTGTATGTGGCTTAGCACGAACTTCGTGATATTCACCATCTTCTCATCTAATAAACTTGAAAACTCCAAAGTGCTTCCATCTTTATCCAAATATACGATCTTTAATCCAAAGTTCCAATCGTTCTCCTAAAAAATTCAAACTTTGATGTGTGTGATGCAACCTGGAGCTCTGATACCACTTGTTACGAATTTATCTCCAAAAATTGATGTATCGAATACCACACTCAAGCACACGATCAACCACGATAAAGAATCGCAACGACAACACATGAGATTTAACAAGGGGAAAGCCTCACGAGGTAAAAAAACCCACAAAGAAATAAATCACTAATCAATAGAATTAGTACCTGATTTGTCCCTTCGCAACTCGCTCAATCTCACCTTATGTTTCGCTCAAACCCCAAAGAAAAGGATGGTCTGCTAACCTACAAAAAAAACCTCTATGAATAAGCCCCTATTTATAGAGAATTGTAAACTAAATATATTTAACTCAAAGTTATATCTTGAAAATATTGTACATAGAAGATATTTCAATCAAAATATATAATATCTAAATCTGAATCAAATATCGAGTCAATCCTCAACACATTTTAACACCTATAACTATAGTTATGGTTTGATTTGCAGAAGGTTATGGCTTTGCCTACAAAAGGTTATAGGTGCGTGTATGCACATTGTAAAAATATACGTAGCTACCTAGACCTAATTAGGGATACTTGCTTTTAGATATTTTAATATTGTTTGTCATAATTTTTTTTTTCTGGTTCACTCATCAGTTTCTACTAGGGAGTAGGGACTCAACACAACCCATGCAATCTTTCAATCTAGCCCAGGACACCTTTTAAATCTTGTCCATTGCTACCCAGGGCTTGATAAAGTTGGGTTTGATGAGCGTTTGCACCACTTGACTATCTATTAAGTACTGAAAAAATCCTCATTTATTTATTAGGGAGGCCTACAACACATAGCATCTCCTTTATAATCCTCTATCTTGTCACTGAGACTGAAGACAACACTACCATTAAGTAGTCGATCGGGATGTTGGTCCCCTTAAGTTCTCTAAAGAACAACTCGTATAGAACGTTGGGTTAATTTCGCACTCTTTGGACATACAAACTAGAAATAAAGCAGTTTCTCTGCTTCTATTTTTAATTCCGTTACTTATTTCTACAAATAGAAGAAAGTTTTAAGCAATTTAATTCCATGACCGTGGAACTGACCAAAGGATAACATTTCATATCTCGTGGGGCCGCGCATCTACATGAAGGTTAATATAGGTGAGCCAACCTTTAGTCTTATATTATACTAGCCAACGACATTCATATAGCGCCTTCTACTAGCTACAAATTACTACTCCCTCCGTCCTATATTATAGATTATATTTTTCTTTTCGAGCCGTCCCAAAATATAGTCAACATATCATATTTAATAATCTTTTCAGATGAAAGACATCAAAACAAATCACTATCTGCTACACCCAACACCTCTTTCCTCCATCTCTCTCATTCTCTCTTCTAAACCCCACTTATATTCCACAATCCCTAAAAAAATACTCTTTCTTCATCAAATCTCATAAAAATTCAACACATATATAAATCTGCGTGTCGGGTCAAACTGTTCGTTATATTATGGGATGGAGGGAGTAGCCTTTTCCAAAAACATAGACCATAGATGATTAAGGATTGTTGACAAACATCTTCAAAAACAGGTACCCCACTAGTTCCAAGTTTCTTTTCCAGTCACACCTTGTTGATCATGATGAAGACTCCCCATGATCACGAAGGCTTATAGGATCTAACAAAAGAATTGCCACGATCACCTCGTCAGGGGAGTATTTCAACTGCTTCACTATCAAGTTTGCAACTCCCTTCCCTTTGTGCGCACGTTAATCATTTATACCACTATACCGTGTACTATTTACCACTTTCACTTGAATAACAGGAATGATGGTCTCGCATATATAGGACCACAAGTAGGCGACCATGCTTCGAGTTAGAGGATCATTAGATATTGTATATCCATAAAGTGCAAAGTGTGGGGAGGGCACCTCCATAAGACAGGGTGATGTACATAAACTTTATCCCTAATTTTAGTATTTTACATAGAGAGTCTGTTTTCTAATGTTCTCAGATGTCGAATCTCTGACCTAACGGTTAGGAGGGGAAGTGACTTACCATTGAATCAACTCCTCTTATATCCGTGCATGAGTATAGGTTTAGATGTCATTCTCATAATGACTTCAGCACTTACCACACTTCTCCATATATATCTCGATGAGATTTAGGTATAGCCATTAATCTTGGCGTCCTAATCTTCGTAATAACTTTTGTGCAAGTAAGGGTGTCTTTATTACGGGTAAGGGAAGATGAAAATATTGTTAGATACCCCACAAGTACAGAACCTTTATCCGGAAGAGGAAAATGAGTCTGCTGTAGCCAAATGACTAGAGTACACTTCTTTTCCCCTTCTTTAAGCTTGTGTTTAAGTATGAATTGGATCCATAGATCTATATCATACGTACGTTTGATTAAACTGATAAATACACTGAGGTATCTTGCAACAACTACCTGCTATATGCGTGTAATGTGATAGTAAAATTTCAACTTGAAAAATCTAGATCCATTCGAGCGGTTGTGATACGTATTTCAAAACTCAGGTCCCCAATAATATATACGTCGAAAGTACCTTGCCTAGAATTGGTCCAACAGAACTTTTCTCTCTCACCCTGTCTGTTTTATTGTTCTTTTTCAGGCACACAAACTCAATGGAATAGGTGAAATCGAAACGGAAGGCAATGATCTCCAAGAACGCACAACCACCACAATGCAGATCAAAAAACTTCCCCCAACCACCACACTTACTAGATACAAGAAAAGGTCAGCTATTGACAAGCACAAGTACCAAGCTCAATTTCTACTAAGAAGGAGGACATTTGTAATTTTTTATTAAAAGAATGATTCCATTTTAAGGAAAATTACAAAAAAGTACTTAATGTCATTTATGTTTTAGTATTTATTAAGAACTTGTAAACGGGAAAACTCTGTGAACTATATATCATGCGTGAATGAACTGCAATTTTAGAACCTCTGTAAGTGTTGTGCTTGGTGCAATAGTTGTTTAAAACAGTGCTTAGCCTGAGTACTCAATGTGGGGAAACCAGCAACCATTTTGGCCTTGCTTGTTATACACAAGTTTTATTTTTATTTTTATTTTTATTTCTTCTCGGGAGATTGATTGAAGAAGAATGGCAACAACACCAGGGATTCTCACAGATTGGCCATGGAAGCACCTTGGAAACTTCAAGGTCTCTTTTAACTCCATCTATTTTCTTGATATTTCAAAGATATTTTTGCGCGTCTGATATCTGATATCGTGAGTTTGTATGACACTGAATTGTACATTGATATACAATATAATCTATCCTGTGACTCTGGGCACTCACAAATGGAGAAAAGACATTCGAAAGAGAAAAATCACAAGTCTTGAACACATTTTTGAAATCTGAATGTCAAGAAACAGCAGTTTCATTCAATATAAATTGCAACGAATGTGGTTTCATTCAACGCAATCTACTACTTTTTATACAACCATACAACTCTTTTTGTCAATCATACTTAAAGTAACTCATCATTCATTTTGTTTGTATACTTGTCGGATTTTCGTGATGTTTGTTGTCGTCGTTGTAGTATATGTTGGCTAATAGCCTGTACGAGTTTTCTACCAAAGGAGAAGACAGAGATCCGACCATCTTTGTCGTATTTCCATTATTTCTGTGGAGAATTATTCATTCTCAATTCTGGATTAGTCTTTCCAGATATCGAACTGCCAAGGGGAATAACCGTATCGTCGGCAAGGGCCCCGAGTTTGAGCAAGTCGATAGAGAACTGTTCTTAGATAACTGTTCTTCCTATGCAAGTCGGCAAGGGCCAAGGGTAAGTTTGCTTAGATAACTGTTCTTCCTATGCAGTACGATTAGTATAATGTTTTGCAAAGTAGTTAGGTTGTTGCTGCTGCAAAACGAAATGATATATAATACGGACACAAATTTCATTTAATGGTTACATACAGAAGTGGGTTAGAATGACAATGAATTTTGTGCAGGGACGATCAAAT